>CANYCX013062690.1:0-10490 GCA_948193385.1 Breynia disticha f. nivosa | reverse complement strand
AAGTGATTTGTAAAAGAAATAAAATAGTGGAAGTTTGGAAAATCCATAGTAGAGGTATGCAAGGTTATGCTAAACCACTCTAAATTTTTGTGTTATACTTTCTTGTTTAACTCTTTACTTTGCAATTTTGCATCTATTCTATAAGAACAAATAAAAAGGCACAGTTCAAGATTCAACCCCCCTTCTCTTGAATCCTATAATTGGTATCAGAATGGGTTTTCTTAGTTGGACTAACATCCAAAGAGTATATGATCATCAAATGGCTTTAAACTTAGATTGAGGCAGTGAGAACTATGGGTATGCTACAAATAGACCTCCAATCTTTAATGGGTCTAATTGTATGATCCGGATGAAGAGGATGATGAACTTCATCAAATTGCAAGACATAGAGATATGGAAAGTGATTGCAATCGATTCCAATGTACCTAGAAGCAAAATGGAGAAATCAAGAGGGAAAGTGAATACAATGATGAAAATTTGAGAGGAGAGCAAAAAAAATTCAAAGGCAATGCAAATGTTATATTGTGCTTTGACTCTATAATATTTGAATATAGTGGCATCATGTGACAATGCCAAGAATATAAGGAAGATGCTTGAGATTACACATAAGGGAACTACTCAATTGAAAGAAACCAAGATCAACATGTTCCTTCAAGATTATGAACTCTTCATTCTGAAGGATGAGGAAAGCATTACAGCTATGTTGGATAGGTTTTTCGAGATTACCAACAGATTGTCATCATATGTAAAATCTATTCTAGAAAGTGATAGAGTGAAGAAAATATTGAGATCACTACCTAAACAATGAGATGCAATCGTAACAGAAATTATAGAGTCTAAGGACTTGAATAAGTTAGAGTTTAGTGCCTTAGTTGGTTCTCTCTTAAATTATAATATAGTTCTTAAACTAGAGGAGTCAAGATTAAAGGCAAAGAGAAAGAAAAGGGAATATCTTTCAAGGCATCTCATGAGGATAGTGAGGAGGAGCATGGGGACTTGGAGAAAGATGAAGAAATAGCTCTTTATGCCAATAATATAAGGCGATATAAGATTTTTCTTAAGAGAAGAAGGTGAGAATTAAAGAAAGAGCCAAAGGGAAACTACAAGAGAAATTCTTCCTCAAACTACAAGAAGAATGATTACACTTGTTACAATTGTGGACAAGTTAGACATCTTTAAAAGGATTGTACATTGTTATCATCAAAGCTCCCACATGAGAAGAACAATGGAAAGACTAAATAAGCTTACATAGCAACATGGAAAGAATGATAATGAAAGGAGAGACGAGAACAACCTTGCTCTTATAGCATTCGAAACATACTATAGTGACGAGGAGACTGAGGTATATCTCTTAACCTATGATGATGAATTACTTATTGCATTTAAGAGCTTCAATGATGATTAAGCTAAACTAGTCAAAGCTACAAAATTGATTAAATCTAAGATTAGGTTACTTGAAAGTGAAAATGAACAATCAGTTGAAACAATGAGTAAATCTAGTGATCATACAAAATGCTTTGTTGAATGTGATGAATTAAGATCTCAACTTGATAAGGCAAGAGAGGAATGCAATATGTTTATTAGTAAATATACAAATGGCAATGAAATATTTGAGCATTATTGAAAATGTAAAGGTATACATTATCTAGATGTGGTCTAGGTTGTGAAGAATTTGACAATGAACAATCCGTATTAAACAAACTATATCATTTTAAGACCAAGATTAATTTAAAAGTGCCTAAATGTGAAAGATGTTTGAGAATTGATCATAGCTCTTCTTCATGCCGTGATCTTAGGAGAGTCATAAAGGTCAAGACAAATTGGGTTTCTAAAGGAAATAAAGTGAATGATAAAGTATGTATAGCTAACGGTTAAGGACCCAAACTAGCATGTGTACAATAAAAAACATATGATTGTTGTCTTGTAGGTTTATGGAAGGAAGAAGAGCATTTTAAGCATATGATACATTTATAGCGGATGCTCTAGACATATGATTGGTCACAAGAGTCTCTTTGCATCACTTGAGCGAAAAGAAGATGGCCATGTTACCTATCGAGACAATAAGAAAGGTAAAATCATTGGTATTGGTAAAGAGGGTAAGTAACCTTTGTCTTCCATTGATAATGTGTCACTTGTTGAAGGTTTAAAATATAATTTTCTTAGTGCCTTTCAGTTATATCATTTAGACTTTAAGGTTAAGTTTGAATCTAGTCATTGTGTTGTGTCTAAGGAAAATAAGATATCTTTTATAGGTGTAAAACAAAGTAATGTGTATTTTTTTTAATTTGCATGATGAAGCATCTTTTAATGAAAATGCTTAGTTTTAATAGGTGAGAATGCAAACTTATGACATAGGTGACTAGGACATGCACCACTTCCTTTACTCTTTAAATTGTCTAAAAATGAAGTAGTTAAAGGTCTTCTTAAACTTAGATATATCAAAGATCATTTATGTGAACCTTACATTAAAGCTAAACACAATAGAGGTTCTTTTAAACCTAAGAAAGAAATATGCACTTCTAGGATTTTAGAACTTGTGCAAATAGACTTGGTAGGACCATCAAGACATGTTAGTTTAGGAGGCAAGTTCTATACTCTTGTTATTGTGGATCATTTTTTTGAGATTTACTTGGGTTTATTTTCTTGATAATAAAAGTGATACCTTTGATGAGTTTACTAAGTGGTGTAGATTAGTTCAAAATGAAAAGATCTTGGTAATCATTGCAATAAGGACGGATCACATGGGAGAGTTTGAGTCCAAATTGTTTGAAGATTGGTGTGGAAAATATAGGATAGAGCACAATTTTTGGCTATAAGAATAACAAAATGGCATTGTGGAGAGGAAGAGCCGTACTTTGGAAGAAATGAGTCAGGCCATATTGAATGAGTACAAACTTCCTAAATGTTTTTGGGCTAACGCAATAAACATGGCACGCTACACCATTAATAGAGTACACCTTCGGCGGGACCAAATGAAGACACCCTATGAAATATGGAAAGGTAAGAAACCCAATATCTCATACTTTTATCCATTTGGTTGCAAAGTATATATTTTAAATGGTTTAGGAAAATTTGACTTTAAATCCGACATTGGCATATTTTTAGGATATTCTAGTCCTAGTAAAGCATATAGAGTGTTTAATGCTAGAAATAATGTGGTTGAAGAGTCTATTCATGTTAAACTTGATGATTTGACCACATCTCCAAGAAAGGTAGTGTTTGTTGATGACTATGATGTAGGTGAAACTTCTAAAAAAGGTGAGCAATCTACTAATAAAGTGACTCAAAATGAGAAAACTATCCAAGATGAGAAGGATTAAACACATATCAAGGAACATCCCATGGATCAAATCATTGGCAAAGTGGAAGATGGAGTTAGGACTAGAAGAGGACTACTCGAGTAATACGAGAATTTTGCCTTTGTCTCAATGGTAGTGCCCAAGAACATCAAAGAAGCCTTAGAGGATGATAAATGGTGTATGACCATACAAGAGGAGCTTAGTCAATTTAAGAGGCGTAATGTTTGGGAGTTGGTTCCACCTCTTAAGGACAAGGCAATTATTGGAGTTAAATGGGTTCATAAGATCAAGTATGATGAAGATGGAAACCCAATTAGGAATAAGTTAAGGTTAGTTACTGAAGGGTACAATCAAAAAGAAGGATTGGATTATGAGACTTTTGCAATTGTAGTAACATTGGAATCTATTCAGCTATTATGTGCTTATGTAGCTCATAAGAAGATCAAGCTATATCAAATGGATGTAAAAAGTGCCTTCTGGAATGGAGTGATTCAAGAAGAGGTATATGTTAAGTAACCACCAAGATTTAAAGACCAAGTGTACCCGAATCATGTGTACAAATTGAAAAAGGCATTATGTGGGTTTAAGAAAGCATCGAAAGCTTGGTATAAAAGGTTAAACTCTTTCCTAATCGATAATGGCTATGAAAGGAGTTATGTGGATAACACTCTCTTTATTAAGAAGCTTATAAATAATGAGTTTATTTGTTAAATTTATGTTGATGACATTGTATTTAGGACTACTAACCCCTCTATGAGTGATGAATTTTATTCTTTGATGAAAATTGAATTTGAGATGAGCATGATGAGGGAGCTCACCTTCTTCTTTAGACTTCAAATAAAACAAAAAGAAGAAAGAATCTTCATTCACCGAACCAAATATACTAAGGAGTTGCTAAAGAAGTTCAAGCTTCAAGATTGCAAAGAAATGCAAACTCCAATGACATCAACACTAAAGCTTGATAAACATGAAAATGGGAAATCGGTGGATGTAAAGCTATATAGGGGTATGATTGGCTCACTCCTCTTGTTAGCGGCATCTGGACCCGATATTATGTTTGTGACTTGTATGTGTGCTAGTTACCAATCTAATCCTAAAGAATCACACTTTAATGAATGCAAAAAAAATTTTAGATATTTGATTGGACCTATAGGTTTTGGATTTTGGTATACTTCTTTCTTAGATTTTAATCTTGTGGCCTATAGTGATGCGGATCATTGTGGATGTAAGTTGTATAGGAAAAGTACTAGTGGGTCATATCACTTTATAGGATCTTGCCTAATCTTATGGAGTAGTAAGAAACAAACTAGTATAGCTATATCAAAGGTCGAATCAGAATATATAGTTGTGGGGAGTGCGTGTGTACAAGTGTTGTGGATTAAATACCAATTAGTAGATTATGGCATAATTATTGAAAATATTCCCATAATGTGTGATAACACTAGTGTTATAAATATTATAAAAAATGTTATAATGCATATTAGAACCAAACACATATAGATAAGACATAAGTTCTTGAGAGATCATGTGCAAAAGAATAACATAAGCATAGAATTCATTAAAACCAATGGCTAATTAGTAGATATTTTCACTAAACCTCTAGATAAAATGAATTTTGATTCGATAAGGTTTAGGCTAGGAATGTGTAGTTTAAATGAGATATAAGTTGATTTTTAATGATAATATGTTGAATTATGAGATTGCGCTATGATTTTATTGTTCATGATTCACTTTTAATTGATTTTTGATCATATATTTGATTTACTCAATTTAGTGTTAATTACTGTTCATTGATGTTAATTTGATATGATTTGTTGTTTTGATATAGTTATGATGTTGATTTTGGAGGTTTAATGTTCTTATGTGTTAATTTTGATAAGTATGGAGTGTTTTCTGGTGTTAAATGTTGATCTTCAATGGTTGATGTTGATATGTTTTGATGTGTTGATGATGCACTTAGGTTGTAAGTTGGTATGTTTGATTTTGAATTTTTAGAACAATGACATTAGATGATTTGATTGAAATAGGTTTTCAATTGAATCCTAGTTGCATTTTCATATCATACATGTTGACTATAACGTAAAGCATATAATTGTGCAAATGTTTGTTGAAGTTATAGTTTTTTCATATTTATGACATAATCATACAGTAATATGGTCATGAGATTGACAGAATATGATCTGAAGGTAAGCGGGAGTTGTCGAAATGATAGTTGCTACACCTGTGCAAAAATAACTCATGTTTGGATATAGAATAACGTACATTATTTTGGAAAATGCATACAAGAAGAATAACGTATGATGGGAAGACTTTATCTTATGTTAAAAAATTAAAGTACATTACGTTCAAAACTAACGTACGTTATCGGGCTCCAGACAACTTTTAAACTCGAAAGAAGCCATTTTCAAACCATTTTCTCAAAACCTCTCACACGAAAACCCTCGGAAACCTACCCCCAAAACATAAAATCCGTATGTTTTTTACTCCAAAGTTGTTCCAAAACAATTTCCCATCATCCGAATACAAAACCCATCCTTCAAACACCTTAAGAAACATCAATTTCAACCAGATTTCACAGATTTACTCCAAACCCTAAATTTCTAAAACTGCAAATGAAAAAAAACTGGTTGCAAAATGGTCAAGGAAAGGTGAAGGGAGATTTTCTAGACCACCTTTGGACTATAACGAAACACGATTCGTAAGTAAGGATGGCTTCTAGGGCCTTGGATGGTGTTTTGCAGCATCAAAATAAAATCTTTTTAGTCATTTTCCTCTCTAGCCTATACCTGTCAATCTTTATAACGTAAACCCAATATTCCAACAATTGCAACTCTTACATTCATTATTTCAAGTGTTAACAACAATGTAATACATCATACTTAAGGTTCTAATAGTGTTACATTTGTTCAAATAATAGTTGTTTCTTAAAGGTCCTTTCCTTTTATGAAGGAAAATGTAAATAAGATTGGGTAAGAATGGCTTCTAGGGCCTTGGATGGTGTTTGGAGGTTGGGTTATTTTCTTGGGACTTAGGAATTGTATTCTATGGTTCTCATTCATTATTCCAATGATTTATACTATTTTTAAAACTTTATACGTCGTGGATGATTTAAGTAGCATGTTCAGGAGTTTGTGCGCCTTAAAATTTTAATTGTATTGACATTGGGTGGTAGCTAACATTCAACACAAAAATTTACGTAAGTACTATTACAAATCTAAATTTATGTATGCATAATTCTGTAAATGAGATGATATAATAAAATTCAACTAAAATAATATTATTCAATTAAAAAAACTAAAATAATAGTGTTCCCAATCCCAATTTTTGATAAATGTGCTAAAACTAATTCTTCAATAGTTGTGCTATTCTAACTCCTCAATGAACTTGCTAATTCTAAAATTCATGTCTAACTATTGTCCTATGTGTATTTCTGAAGTTGAACTGAGTTTAATTAGTCTAAATGTGACAAATTTGATTAACTAAATTTTTAGTTGATTAATCAATAGACTAATTATCTTATTTCTAGTATTTGTGTTGTTTAAATTTCAAAGTTTAATTTATTTTAATTAAAACCTAAATTTTTAATTTTAACATTTCAATCCTTTTTTCAAATTTTATTTTAAATCAAACATTGTATATTATAACCTTTTATTCTGTTAATCTATAATTTTCTTGAGTAAGTCATGACAAATGGTATAAGTCTACGCATGAAGATAAGAAAATAAGGTTAACTATGAAAATAAGTATTATTACAATATGGGTTATTTAGTACTGTCCAATATTATTGATTTGGTTTTCACTATAGTATAGTCATCAGGTCATAAGTGTCACAATTTTACTGCCAGAGCCAGAATAATAACCTAGTTGTTTCCCTCCTTTATTTCGAATAGAGATTAAGGAGATTATATTAAAGTAATCATGAATATAACCATGCCTACAACTACCATTGTATACACATCATGAATCTCAATTCCAATTATATACAATAATAGCAAATAGAAAGACTCACTTGTATGAAGCTTAAACCTCAAACCAGATTTTACAATCAAAGCTTATAGATTGATGAAAATGAGGTGTTAACACTTTCTCACTTGAGTTCTTTTCCGTTGTAACCTCTTTCTTTATCTTTTTTCTTATGTTCCAATGCTATTTTGAGGGTATTTATACACCTCTCTTGAGTTTAAAGTTAGTAGACTCATAAATATTTTCATTGAAGTTTAAATGCTCTTATATTTAATGCTGTGTTAGACTCGTTAATGTACATTTACATCTTCTTTAATGTACGTTTCCATCCTTAATGTATGTTACCTCCGCATGTAACATACATTACTTTCTCTCTCTAATTTTGTA
This sequence comes from Breynia disticha f. nivosa, assembly GCA_948193385.1. NCBI lineage: Eukaryota > Viridiplantae > Streptophyta > Magnoliopsida > Malpighiales > Phyllanthaceae > Breynia > Breynia disticha. The sequence goes on along the minus strand of CANYCX013062690.1, from coordinate 2,841 downwards.
TCATTTAGTCTGCTTTGAGAAAAATTCATGTCACTAATGCGGGACATTTTTCCACTCATGACTTGATTGACCTTAACATACTATTTTAGGCTGATTTGGTGCATGGTTTGCTCAAGTTGTGGGTCAAACTATGCACACCTAAAAAATTATTTTCTACATGAATTTTTGTGTTGAACTTATCGAATTTCATCCTATTATTATTCTAATTATTGCTTAAACTTATGTGGAATAATACTGAGGTGATACACCTTAACATTAAACAATATTGGAATGTTATTTCCAATAAGCAAGGTGGTGTCCACATATAGGACCAAAAACACCACTTTGCTTCTATTTGCCTTCTTGAACACACAAGGATCATATTCACTCTTAATGAAGATAAATTCCTTGATTGGTTCATTGAATTAAAGATTTTAAGTCCAAAATGCTTTCTTCAACCCATAAATGATGTTTTGAAGCTTGCATACCTTTCTCAGGTTTCTTGTGTCATGAAATTCTTGTTTTATAATTGGTTGTGAACTTAATCCATTTCTATCCTCTCCCCTATAGTATTTTATTGTACTTAAACCTCTCTAAGTTGTACTTCATTCTCACTATTCTTCTTGAGAAGAAACTCCTTAAGAAAATAGTTTTACGAGCAATAAATATTTGATTCAAATCTTGAGAATAGACGTAGTATCCCTTTGTTTCTTTGGCATATGCCACATATAAAGTAGTGGAATTTTGACTCTAGTTTATCAACTGTTAATTTCTTAACATGTTACTCACACACTTAAATCCTTAAAAAGGACATATTAGGGTTATGACCCACCCATACATAGTATGATATCTTCTCCACTAATTTGGTAGGAGTAAAGCTTAGTAGAAACACATCTGTTTCTAATGCATAATCCCAAAATAGTATAGAAAGAGTAGCTTAACTTATCATCAAGAGAACCATATCTAATTGGGTTCAGTTCTTTTTTCAGACACACCATTGCTATTGATATGTTCCTAAAGGATTAAAATTTGAGATAATCCCATAGTCTTTAAGATGATAGTCAAAATTTTAGTTCACACCTGTAACTTATATACTTTATGGTCTACATATATTCAAGTGTATAGGACTTAATAAGTCACTTGCGCTTTCACTAGACTTATTAAAGAGATTTTTAGTCATCTTTCTATACAAACATGGCTCGCATGTGTCATAAGATTCTTAATCGAATGACACAAGCACTCCATCGTTGTGGAGTCTGGACACACGTTTTTTGTTGGCATATCCTAGTTGACAATGGCAAAGGTATGTGGGATATACATGCCACTTTTATAATATGGCAATGCCACATAAAATGCCTAGGCGACAAATTTGAATACTACCCAATGCAATGGTAAATTCAGAACTATCCATATATAATGTGACAATGAAATAATATTCCTACTCATATTGGGTATAAAATGATAGTCCACAATATTTAAAAAGAGACTAAAAGGTAAAGTGATGAGATAATCTCTTATTTTGATGACATTAATCCTTGCTCCATTCTCTAGTTGGAGGTCCACTTTGTTCTTCCTAGAACTCGTATATTTCTTAAATTCTCCAAAGTTTGAAAATGTGAGAACCATAACCTATATCTAATACCAAGATCCATTATAGGTCATTTATAATAAAAACAACAAAAAATTGATTAATGTTTTATTTGTACAAAAAAGATATTATTCAAAGAACTACCCTCAGAAGGAGAAATCTATTGAGATGATCCAACAAGTATCAATATATCCCCATTTAATTCAACAGAATATTTAGAGTCTTCTTCTTTCTGAACAAAGTGATGATTGTCCTAATTAAGACTCTATATTCATGTATGTCCTTTTTGATAAATTAGATAGTTCTAAACCATCAAGTTGTCATGAGGCCTATGAAATTCAACCTTGCTCTAAAGTTGAAATCTTAACCTCGCCCCATGTTGAAATTAATCTCCTTACATCAAAATATGATCTTCTTACCACGACCATTGGGTTTATTAACCCAAAAGTAACTTTTACCATGGTTAATCCAAAAATCTTTACAGGATTATGGAAAGAAAGAATCAATAATTCCTATTAACCAATGAAAAAACATTTACATTATAGTTCAGATTAAAGAAACCCATTGAAGTTTGAATTTTTTTAGCCTTGTATTACAATGTACAATCTTTTTTTAGCTACCACAAGAGCATCCGTGGATGACCGATACCACCATTTGTTATGTGAAGATCATGCCTCTTTCAATCATCCATAAAACTCACAAAAAATCCTAATTTGTTTATCAAACTTTCATTTAAGATTAATGAAGGGGTTAATTCAACAAAATCCACATATAGTGTGGAGCTCAAAATTAAAAACAGTGTTTTCCAAATATTTTCCAATCACTCGTAAAAATGCAGATACATAAAAGATTTATAAGAAACAATCAATTTCATGAATGTATCAAACACCAATTTGCTCAATACAACTCTTTTATGTAAAACAATTCTGATTTGCTAAACACGTGCTCGACACCTCATGAAAATCCTGCTATACCTACACAACATGTAAACAAACAAACGGGGGTGAGTATAAAATACTCATTAAGTGTAATTAATTTGCTGTTTAGATGAGTGCAGGGGAACAACACGATGTCGTGCTGGTGAACACGAGGGCATGCTCATCTTTAATTCCCAGACGACACGTTGTGTCGTGTTGAACACGAGCCATGCTCGATCATATCATTACTAGGAAACACGATCGTGCCTCCTTAAGCACGAGGACGTGCTCATAAACTATTCCAATTTGTCCAAACAGAACAAAGCGTGTTGATCAGCATGATGACGTGCTGAGTAT
>CANYCX013062537.1:0-13808 GCA_948193385.1 Breynia disticha f. nivosa | reverse complement strand
TATATATATATATATATATATATATATATGTACATATTTATATTCATATACATATATATCTATATATATATATGTACATATGTATATACATATATGTATGTATATAGATATATACATATCTATAAATATATATATATATATATATATATATATATATATATATGTGTGTGTGTGTGTGTGTGTGTGTGTGTACATATATATGTAAATATGTATATGCATATGTACATATGTATATATACATATGTACATATGTATATACATATACATATGTATATGCATATACATATGTATATATGTACATATGTATATGCATATACATATGTATATATGTACATATGTATATACATATATATACATATGTATACATCTGTATATACATAAACATATGTATACATGTGTAGATATATATATATATTACAGATTCAGTAAACTGGAAATGGAATATAAAGTATATGATACTAATACAGAATTCAGTACACAGGTTTAAATTAAACATGAAATGAATGAAATTTATTTGTTTATATGATTAGATATAGACACACACGTGCATGCGCAAGCACACACACACACACACACACACACACACACATATATATATATATATATATATATATATATATATATATATATATATATATATATATCCAAAGTTTCAGTATCAATTATGTATATCAGTGGGTAATTAATTTGAAATGATTACTCACATTGTTAGGAATTCACCAATGTGCAATTTGTATACTTTGTTTCAGGATCAGGTGGATAATTAATATGAAATGATTACTCACAAAGTTTGCACTCCATCTCTACATATAGACAAGTATTTATATAGATATGTATAGACAGATGTTTGCATATTATGTATGATATAATCATATGATAAATGTCAAGATTATATAGAGATATTCAGAGGCTAGTTTAGGTAAAGATACATGTTCATAACTAGCACGTATGCATGTTTGATCTTAAGTTTATATTATACGTTATAAGCTATATTTTTGATTGAGTTCAAGCTTATATTTGGTTAATATAGAGATATACAATAGATGCACATGGGCGGTGCCTAACAACATAATCACTGTGTTGCAGTTGAACATGAATATATTAGTTTAACATAGGGTCGTGACCATGGGACGTGTTACACTAACATAAGTCCTATTGTAGAGCGTCCCTTAGGTTATGTTGTATACTATTATATGTTAATATGTTGAGTGATTAATAAATAAATAGCAGGAAGATAATATGATACAAAAAAATTTTTAATTAGGTTAATTACATGATTATAAGGTTAATTATTTTAGAGGGTTACTGTAATGCCCCGAAATAAAATTTAACCAAAACTTAGCAAAAATATGAAGATAGTAGGGTAGAATGGCTTAGAGAACGGGCAGTCCATATCGTTCCCCAAACCATTTTTAACGCTGACAATGAATCAACGTTGTGTTACTAGAAGGGGAGAAAGGGCAAGCAAATGGTGTGGGTAGGCCGTTCGCCAAACCGTTTCACTTTGGCAGGAATTTAAAATAGAAACGCATTAAGGAAGGAAAATAGAGAGGGAAAACATTTCTTTTGTTGTGAGTCTTTCTAGCCAAAAACCCTAACTTTCAACCCTAAAGGAAACCATCCTAAACCTTCCCTAAACACCAAAAATCCATCCCTCACCCTTGGATCTTCATAATTTTCCGAAGGCAATAACGAGCAAGGCAAAACCAGTGGTTAGAGTGAGGTAAATCCCTAACCTAAGTAAGATTTATGAGTTTTTATGGAGGATTGTACTGGTATGGTGTCTATTGTTTGTTTTGGGATGAAAATGAAAGTTATGATAGTATTCCATGAATTGATTTAATGATGAGTCTGATGGATTGTTGAGTATGTTATGTTTTCATGGATGAAATGTGATTTAATGTAAATGGGTAATGTGTTCAAGTTTGAAAACATGCGTATGGCATGGATGGTATGAAAATGATTATAACTTCATCCATGACATGATGACATTGCATGAGCATGGTGTGACATGTTCATGGTGAGAAAAGATAAAAGTGGGAGTTGCCCAATCTATCTGAAAGAGCAACAGCTCTAAGACATTGATAAAAAGTGAAGTTGCCCAAAAGAATAAAAGAGCAAGAGGTCTATGAAATTATAAAAAAATGAGTTGCGCAAATTGAGGAGAGAGAGATCTCTTAAGAAAATGAAAAGAGAGCAAGAGTGCTTCTGTGACATCCTGGAATTTATATTATGGAAATAATGAATGAAAATAAGATTTTTCTTATTGAAATGATGAAAAATAAATGATTAAACTTAGGTATATGAAGGTCGATTGAAGGTTGATATAAGGGTTATATGAAATAACCAAGGAAAAGGAAAATTGCTGGAAACCAAACAAGTGCCCCCAGTGGCAGTAAACTATGTGCAGTCATTACGACTACGCATAGTTCACTCTCCACCACGCATGGATTGATGATTTTTGGAAAAAAGAAATATAAGTTGCTCGAGTTAAACGAACATTCAAGAACTATCACATAACCTACAGAGAAAAATTGCATAAGATAACTGAGAAATAGCCAAGAACATTGTTCTTGAGTTAGAGGGATTGATTTAGCAAGAAGAAACATTAATCTTGCAAAGAATCAAAGCCAAGTTAATAAGGTAATGTTGATAGTTGGTTTATATGAACTTTGGAAGGGTTATGCTTTTGAATTGATAATTGAATGTGTTTGAACTGAATTGATGCTGGAAAAACATGTGATTAATTGAAATGAACTTGAATAGTTTCTTGCATATGATTTAGGAAAGGTAAAATCATTAAATGGATGGATTGTAGGAAGGTTAGTTCATGAAGAAAGTGTGAGAATTGAAGGAATAATCTTTTGAATGATGCTTTGATGGTTCTAAGTAAAGAATCAATGTGAATATAGTTAGTTAATGAAGTGTGTGTGCCTAAACTCTCGTGTGGTACAGTGGTATCCTCTCCTGTGTGGAATAGACGACAAAAACCAAGGGTCATCCTGTGTGGATTTGCATTAGCATTGCCATATCATTCATTACATTCGTATATGTACTATGTTATGATTTTGATTCTGTGTGAATCTGATCTATGTGATTACGATCGATATGATTTATCCTGTGTGGATGAATGTTTTATGTGAATATGATCTGTGTGATCAATCTTGTGTGGATAATTAAGTTATGCGCTATCCTGTGTGGATGTTGATCGATCTGTGTGATCCAAATGTTGTTGTGTGCTGAATGAAGTATATACAACCTGCATGGTTAGAAATTCTGTGTGAACTGAATGAATATGTTTTTACTGGCATAATCTGATGCCATAGGGAGAAATAAGATAGGCACGTCCTCGTTCTAACTTGTATTTTTCCCCTACACATCATTTTATATAAATGAAGCTAAGAATACTTACTCAGTATGTTAAATACTCACCCCGTGTTTGTTTAAATGATGTGCAAATCGTTGGTAACGGCTATTGCTGGATAGTGACAAAGGTGATCAAAATACCAGAGCTTTACGTTAGAGGTCCAGCTCCAAGGTTTTATTTTGATTTTTGTTTTGTACCTATGTTGTACATATATGTATACACACGCAACTTTGAGTTTGAATGTTTTTTAAACTATTTTGCTTCTGCTTATGTTTTGATTTTGAAAATAAAATAAGATTGGGCCGAGATTTGTATGAACGGTGTGTATATATTTTCTCTCTCCTTGTTTTAAGATCTTATTTCAATATCATTTATTTATTTATATTGTTTATCAGGGAAAATGGATTTTAAATTTGAGTTCCACAGCTTCGGTTGTAAAAGTTGAGTGAACCCCGATGCATTTTGTGTGTGAATTGAATTAGCATATACATTTGACATTGATTGCATTTATATGATATAACATATTAATGGCGTAATATGGACACTTTGTGCAGTTGAAAGGTAATGGATGCTATGATTGTGCCATTGCTTGTGTTTGAGCAATTTTAATTAGGAAATTCTTTTAAGGTTAAAGGAATTGCTAATGAAATAATAATTGAAATGGAATCGAGTGTTGAGAATGGAATGATAATTATGTTGAGTGTTAAGTATGAGATGATGGTTTATGCTTTGTTTGGATTGGACATGTATTTGAATGAGTTTTGATTGTGTTGAATTGTGTTGAGTTGCTGAATACAACTAGAAGCAGTGGAGAATGGGTATACCTTTTTTTTTACTCTGCCAAGTCCCAAGAGTCCGTGTAGGGGCATGGATCATCCCTAGGACACAGAGCACCGCCTGCAAAGGGTGCTATGCCACCATTTGACTTCATTTACACCCTTTTTTTAGATGATGCAGTAGATGTTGGGTAGGTAGGGGGTCGACAGTGTGAGGGTATCATTATTGAAAGAAATTTTGAAGAGTTGTACAAGCTAAAACATGAAGTTGTTTGAGGAAAATAGACTTACAGAATTATCAGTTAGAAGGAGAGTGGGAATTGACTTACAGAATTATCAGTTAGAGAAAATAAGAATCGGGATTAGTTAGACCGAGCAGAAAAGTCCAAAAGGGCATAATCGTCAAACTGATTAACTTTAAAACCCTAAATTCTATTTTTGCCTCACCTCACACACGCCCCTTTCCCTCCACACTCTTCTTCCATAGCTCAAAACCTTCATCAACATCTTTTCTCACGAAACCCTAGTTTTTGGGAGTTTTGAAATTAGTCGGTGATTTAATCCCGGTAAGTTTTCCTCATTTGTTCTTGACAATCTCGTATTTTTCACTAACCCTAGTTCCCCGACCACATATCTCTTCCGCTTGAGCTCCAATTTGAGCAAATGATAGATCGTTGGAAAGCTTAACATGTATACTACCAATTAGTAACCATATTTTGTGTCAATTCATGGTTTAGGTGCCCGAAATTGTTATTAGAAAGGGCACCCTGCAAAATGACGAGTTTGAGTTTCCTTGACCGGAGTTCTTTTCCGTGTTTTGTTGCTTAGGTAAGTTTTCTCAGAGTCCATGGATAGTGTTGTAAGTATCAATTTATTTGGGTATTGAATGGTGAGAAAGGTTGAGGTAAGAGTAGGAGAATGGTTAGGGTTTGGAAGAGGAAATTGAGAGTAAAAATGTTCGGAGCATAGTAGAGTGTAAAAATCATTTCAACTGACCTAAACAAACTTATGAGAACATTAATGAAGATTGCTGTAAGTTAGTGAAGAATTAAATGCGGTGGTTAGGAGAACAGAAGTCATGGAAGGATAGATAAAACGTAGTAAATACACTAATGGAAGCGTAAACATGCATATTGTAAAACATTCTTCTTATTTAGTATGGTTTCCATGACTGCTTGATTAATGTGAGACCCTAATATTGATAATAGGAAATCCGAATCACAGTGATGGAGGTTCCCAACCGAGCCATTAGGCGATTCTTGGGTAAGCAACACGAATGCAACTTTCCTTATTTGTATGCTCCTTGATTGTGAAGTGTTTGGATTGATGGTTACATAATGTGTTGATTATGTTTGTCGCTTGTATGGTTGATTATGATGTGGTTGAGTATGTTTATAGTGCTTATTGAAGAAGGAATGAATTTGATGAATACTAGAGTGCTCATTCTCGTTCGCTGTGCTTAATGAAATGATACTGTGATTAGAGTGTTGTGATTGAATTCCACACTTAATGGCATGAGTTGATGAGAAGGCAAGATTTGATTATATGGTTTATTCATATGACATTCATGCATATGGGGGATCATAAGGAGCAAATGAAAATAAAATGATGGCTCTCAGTGAGCATATAAAATGAGGGAGCGGTTATGGCTCTTGGGAGCATAATTACGGATAGAATCTATTATATTCTATACCGTGGCACAGTGGAAAAGACTCGGTACCTTTAAAAGTGTCTGAGCGTGCCAGGCCAAGTAAGGGCAAAAATAAGGCCAAGTAACGGCGAAATTTAGGCCAAGTAACAGTGTAAAAATTCTTTGGATCCATAGTCTTTATAACCGATACTCTCGGCCGACGAGGCCCGTTTACAAATGTTAATAATATGGCCAAGTAAGGGCGCAAATGAAAAACTTAATGGGAATCATGGGTGATCACGTTAAGAGATGCATTAGAGATCATACATTTACATTCATTATGTGGCATCTCTGGTGAGTACATGAGTACTTTCTTAAAAGTTTCAATTTGCAATTTGAATGAAAGGATGGAGTGTTTGATGCCATAATTATTAGATTATGAATATGTGACTTTGCGAGATACTTAAGAACAGCAGTATTACATGCGTCTTTGTGAAGGCTTATGAATGTGCATCAATCAAATTGGATGTTGGTTGAGATGAAATGGATCAAGTATGCCTTATATGTTATGTATGATATATAGTGTATGCTTGACATATGCTTATGAGAAAGAATAAAAATTGAGAATGATTTGGGTTTGGTTATATGTGATCATTGATATGAAATTGCTTGGAAATGCATTGTGAAATGCTGAAAAAGATTGGAACTTCATTGTTTGATATATGAAGATTGATGTGTGTTGAGTTTGGAATAAAAATTGGCTAAGTGTGGTGATAGACCACCAGTCACGAACGTGACTGACCCTAGTCACGATCGTGACTGGCATTCTAGTCATCATTTGTGATGATAAAAACCAGCCACAAACGTGATTGACACCAGTCATGATCATGACTGGAATTCTGGCCAAGGTTGGCTAGGGTTTGGCTAGGGTTTTTCCTAGGGTTTTGACTAGCCACGAACGTGACTTATACCAGTCACAATCGTGATTGGTCTTCTCATCAAACGTGGTTATTTGGTTAATGAGTTCAAAAGGTGAGCCACGTTCGTGATTATCATAATCACGTTTGTGATTCACCTATTGAACCAAGCCATTCATGCAACAAAAAGGCAGCCACGTTCGTGATAGCCATTCTGACCCACTTATTGTTGAAAATAAGGGAGTCATGAACATGAATGAATCAATCACGATCATGACTGCCCATCTGTCTAAGGCATAATTGACTGAGGTGCGTCTAAATGTATCCAAGAGTGTTCATTTATGTTCATATGCCATAAAGTGATTATGGACTTAATATGGAATTGATATGCTATATGATTCCTTCGTATGAAATGGTTTCCTTATATGTATGATGTTTTGGTGGATAAATGATAGAAATGTGAAAGTGATTACGTGTTACGTTATTGTGTGGATAACGAATGTATGTATAAAGTCCGAATGCTAGGAAAGTTGTCCATTTCGGTAAGTGTAGCTTATTGAGTTCCGCGACTCATTGCATTTTATGCCTGCCATGTGGGCAGGGCTTGAGGGGAATTTTGGACCCGAAGGTGTAGATCATTTTGTCCTCCGACTCAGACTAAAAGAATTGAAGAACTGAGATGGGTTGTGCACTAGGGTTGATTTGAGCATAACACACAAAAGCTTTGTATTGGATCTTTGATAGTGCATACATTTATTTTGCTAGGTTATCACTGAAATGGGATCATTTTGGTTCCTTTTCTTAAATAACCAATTGTATTTTGTAGACCTCGATCTTTTTGGAGTATTTTCCTTTGCAAACGTTTTATATTTTATACTTAAAGTATTGCAATGTACATTTTTATAACTTATTTCTGAATGGTCATTTTCAAATCCATGATTTCTAAGTTCGAGAACCACTTGATGGGGAAGGAAAAAAATAATTATATAAACAAAAGTGGTAGTCGCATTTGGGTGTCACATTTGGTGGTGTCAGAGCCTAGGTTGTTAAAACCTCGGTTACTTAAGTTATGGGTCTTAAGTCGGGCATTATTTTGATTTTTGAAACATGTTTCAATTGCATACATGCTAAATTTTTGAACTATGCATTATCCTCTAAGATTTCTAAATGGTAGACCTTTTTTCTGTTTTTATGATTTAGAATGGAGGAGGGACAAGGTGATAGTGCACACGAGGCCGCCAGTTCTTTAGAGTCGGTATAGGGAAATGTTAATGTCCCCAATGCAAGTGAACAAGCACCTTCAAGCCCTCAAGCACAGGCTCAGCACCAGAATGTACAACAATTGTTAGGTCTTATAGGCACAGCAGTGAGAGATCAACTCCCTCGAGCTTAGAGGCCGAAGATTGATTGCAACTATGAGCAAATTAGAAAGCTCAGAGGAAAACCTTTCTCCGGCACTACTGATCCCTCTATTGCCAAAGAATGGATGAGAGACACAGAGAGAGTTCTAAGGAGGATGAATTGCACCTCTATGTAGAAAGTTCAATATGTTACCTCCTTGCTAGAAGAGGAAGCGATAAACTGGTGGGATATGGTCCCTCGAAGCTTGAATGAACCTCTCACAATGACCTGGGAGGAATTCTAGAAGGTGTTTGCTAAAATGTACACCCCACTGGTGTACAGGAGAGAGAAGAAAGCAGAGTTTTTCAAGCTTGAGCAAGGGGATCCCTCCATAGAAGACTAGGAGGTGAAGTTCACCCATTTCTGTAGATACGCGCCAGAGGAAGTGGCGACTGATAAGGCCAAGAGAGACTGTTTTCTGATGGGATTGAAGACGGAGATCAGCCTCTTACTGGCTGTACAACCCTTTACCTACTCAGCTCTGCTCACAGCAGTATTGAGAGCAGAGAAGGCTCTTAAGGTAAAGAAGCCTCTAGAGGCCAAGAAGGCTAAACAGAAGGGACGCTCTACTGGGGTGAAGATTTTCAGTTCTCAATGGTCCAGAGTGACCAAATCTAAGAAGTTTAGTGGCAGAGGAGCAAGCTCTACAGGGAGATCTTTTTCTCGGTCTAATGAACGGAGTGTGGCTGACGGAAGAAAAATGACAGACATGGTCTATTATTATTGTCAGAAAAAGGGGCATATGGTGAAAGATTGTTACAAGAAGTAGAATGATGAGGCTAAGGCTTAACACTCCTAGAGTAGCGTTGGGGATAACCAGAGGAGTGCCATTGGGAGCAGAGGTCGAGGAGGACATTCGGGAAGAGTTGGATCACACTCCAGAGGTTCCCAGCCTAATCAGCCACCAGCACTAGCAATGCCTTAGGCCAGAGTCTATACGATAGCTAGAGGAGATGCAGTGGATGACCCGAATGTCTTTTTTGGTACTGTTTACATTTCAGGCTTACCCATATACATGCTCATAAATTTTGGTGCATCATATTCATTCATTAATTATGTTCGTGTATTAAAATTTAATGTTGGGATAGAGGTTTTAGATTATGTTATAGAGGTGTCAATGTCGTCTGGGGAAGTGGTGAGAGTGAAAAGGGAGGTGAAATCTTGCCTGATAGTGATAGTGATCATGAATTTCACATGGATTTAGTGGTAATCCATCTAAAGGGTTTTGGATTGATTTTGGGCATGGATTTGCTCTCGAAATATAGAACAGTGGTGGATTACTTTTCAAAGGAGGTATCAATCGAATTAAATGGATGGAAAGAGATTTTGTTTGAGGGCGATAGAAGGGTGGTACCTTCTTGTTTGATTTCTGTGGTACAATCTTTGAGTTTTATGAGCGAAGGTTATGAGGAGTATTTGGCTAGTGTGATAGACACTACGTAGCCCAGTGTAGGAGTGTCAGAAGTTTTGGTAGTATGTGAATACCTGGACATTTTTCTAGAGGATCTTCGAGGATTACCTCCAAGTAGAGAGGTAGATTTTAAAATTGAGACAGTATTAAGAACGGCTCCTATATCGATAGCACCTTATCGAATGGTCCCAACAAAATTGAAAGAACTAAAGAAGTAGTTGGAGGAATTACTAGATAAAGGGTTCATCAAACCGAGTATTTCTCCATGGGGAGCACCGGTATTGTTTGTTAAGAAGAAGGAGGAAAGTATGAGGCTATGTATCGACTACCGTCAGTTGAATCGGGTGACGATAAAGAATAAATATCCTTTACCCCGAATTGACGATCTTTTGGATCAGTTGAAGGGCGCAGTAATTTTCTCGAAGATCAACCTAAGGTTGGGGTACTGGCCATTGATAGTGGAGGAGAATTGAGTGCCTAAGAATGCGTTTAGAACCAGATATAGCCACTTTGAGTTCACAGTGATGCCATTTGGTTTGACAAACGCTCCAGCCACGTTTATGTCTCTAATGAATAAAATTTCCAACCCTATCTGGACACCTCTGTGGTCGTCTTTATTGATAAAATTTTGATCTATTCTAAGAGTCGAGGTGAGCACGAGGAGAATCTGAGGGTGACTTTACAGATATTGAGAGATAAACAAATGTATGTGAAGTTTTTGAAGTGTGAGTTCTAGTTAGAGGAGGTTGCAATTTTAGTACATGTGATCTCCATACACGGTGTGCAACTGGATTCGTCGAAAATTAAATCAGTGAAGGAGTGGAAATCTCCAAAGAATATGACAGAAATTTAGAGTTTCTTAGGTTTGGCGAACTATAATAAGAGGTTCATTCAGGATTTCTCAATCCTTGAGAGACCCCAGACTAGTTTGCTGAGAAAGAATGCTAAGTTTGAGTGGAGTGAGAAATGCCAAGGAAGTTTTATGGAGATTAAGACGAGGTTGACTGAGGCTCCAGTATTGACTCTACTGTTAGAGGACGTGACTATGTGGTGTATACGGATGCTTCTCGGATGGGTCTAGGTGGTGTGTTAATGCAAAGTGGTAAGGTGATAGCATATACTTTAAGATAGTTGAGATCGCATGAGTTGAATTACTTGACTCACGACTTAGAACTTGGGCAATAATTCATGCTCTAAAGACTTGGAGGCATTATCTTTACGGATAAACCTTCAAGATTTTCACCGACCATAAGAGTTTGAAGTATATCACTACCCAAAAGGAATTGAATCTTAGACAGAGGAGGTGGATCGAACTGTTAAAGGACTACAATTGCTTGATTGAATACCACCCAGGAAAGGCTAATGTGGTAGCAGATGCAGTTAGTCGGAAATCACTGGTGAAGGGTGTTGTTATTGCATACAATGTGGAGTTATTGTTTGCAATGAGGGAGCTATGGCTAGAAATTCAAGTGATTGAAGAATGCCTATTAGCTAATATTTCGGTAAGACCTTTGATTCGCGAGAGAATAAAAGAATGGCAAATTAGGATGATAAGTTGGTGATTTCTAGAGAAAAAGTGGAAAGAGGAAGAGAAACCCTCCTGTGCTTGACGAATAGGGAGTTCTACACTATGGGAAGAGGTTATATATGCCAAATTTTCTAGAGCTCAAGGAGGAAATTTTGGAAAAAGCACATTCCTCGAGATATTCGATACATCCAGGCAGCACTAAGATGTACTGGGACTTGAAACCATTGTATTGGTGGCTGGGTATGAAGAAAGATATTGCCGAGTTTGTAGCCAAGTGTTTGAGTTGTCAGCAGATCAAGAAGGAACACCAAACCCAGTTGGAAAGCTTCAGTCCTTAGCTATTCCATAGTGGAAATGGGATAGTGGAAATGGGAGCGGATAACTATGGATTTCGTAGTTAGGTTGCCCAGAATGTTCTGGAATCACGATGCAGTGTGGGTGATAGTGGATAGATTGACAAAATTTGCACATTTCTTGGCAATCAAACAGGATGATTCTCTCGATAAACTAGCTGAAAAGTATGTGGCTGAAGTGGATAGACTTCATGGCATGCCAATTTTGATTGTTTCTAATAGAGATACTCGGTTTACTTCACATTTCTGGGTTAGTTTGCAAAAGCAATGGGTACGAGATTGAATTTTAGCACAACTTTTCACCCTCAGACTAATGGACAGTCAGAAAGAATGATACAAACTTTGGAAGACATGATGAGAGCCTGTATTCTAGAGTTAAGAGGCAATTGGGATAGAGTTAAGAGGCAATTGGGATGAACACTTACCATTGATAAAGTTTGGTAACAATAACAGTTATCATTACAGCATCAGAATGGCGCTGTACGAAGCTTTGTAAGCCAGAAAGTGTAGAAGTCCAATATTCTGATATGTTGAAGGACTGAGACATATTGAAGGCCCAGAATTGGTGCAGCAGACAGTGGAGAAAGTTCAAGTGATTAAGAAATGTATTAAGGCTGCCTAAGATCGTCAGTAGAACTACACTAATAAACATCAACGAGAAATCACCTACGAGGTAGGTGACAAGGTTTTTCTCAAGGTATAGCCTTGGTAGGGAGTTCTACAATTTGGAAAGAGCAGGAAGCTAAGCCCGAGGTTTATTAGGCCTTATGAGATTGTGAAAAAGGTGGGACCTTGGCTTACCAGCTTAAACTACCAGATGAACTGTCCTGATTACATGAGGTGTTCCTTGTGAGCATGTTGAGGCAGTATAGGTCGGATCCCAACAACCTGATTAAGGAACCCGAAGTGGAAATCTCGGAGGATATGACTTATAAGGAGGAACCAGTGGAAATCTTGGATCGGATGGTTTGCAAGCTGAGGAATAAAGAAATTTCAATGGTAATGTGAAATGGAGTTTCCATTCCCCGTAATAAGCCACTTGGGGGGTCGAAAGGGAGATGCGCGGACATTATCCTCACTTATTTCTAGATCCAGGTATGAGTTTAATTTTGATTTGGCATAAAATATATGAAAATGAGAATAATTTTTTCGTGAAATGTTTTAAGTAAACATTCAATGGAAGGAGAGTGGGAATTGACTTACGGAATTATCAGTTAGAGAAAATAAGAAACGGGATTAGTTGGACCGAGCGGGAAAGTCCAAAATGGCATAATCATCAAACTGATTAATGAATGTGGCAGCCTTTCTGTTGCATGAATGGCTTGGTTCAATGGGCGATCACGTTAAGAGATGCATTAGATATCATACATTTACATTCATTATGTGGCATCTATGGTGAGTACATGAGGATGTACTTAAAAGCTTCGATTTGCAATTTGAATGAAAGAATGGAATGCTTGATGCCATATTATTAGATTATGAATATGTGACCTTGCTAGATATTTAAGAATGCCAGTATGACATGTGTCTTTATGGAGGCTTATGAATGTGCATCAGTCAGATTGGATGTTGGTTGAGATGAAATGGATCAAGTATGTCTTGTATGTTGTGTATGCTATATAGTGTATGCTTCATATGCATTTATGAGAAAGAAAAACAATTGAGAATGATTTGGGTTTGGTTATATGTGATCATTATTGTGAAATTGATTGAGAATGCTTTGTGAAATGTTGAAAATGATTGGAACTGCATTGCTTGATATGTGAAGGTTGATGTGTGTTGAGTTTGGAACAAAAATTGGCTTAGTGTGGTGACAGACCACCAGTCACGAACGTGACAGACCCTATTCACGATTGTCACTGGCCTTCTGGTCACCATTTGTGATGATAAAAACTAGCCACGAACATGATTGACGCCAGTCACGATAGTGACTAGCCTTCTGGCCAAGTTTGGCTAGGGTTTTGACCAGCCACGAACGTGAATGATACCAGTCACGATCATGACTGGTCTTCTCGCCAAACGTGGCTATTTGGTTGATGAGTTCTAAAGGTTAGCCACATTCGTGATTATCACAATCACGTTCGTGACTCACCTATTAAACCAAGCCATTCATGCAACAGAAAGGCAGCCACATTTGTGACTCATGCCAGTCACGTTTGTGACTGCCTTTCTGACCCACTTATTGTTGAAAAATGAGGGAGTCACGAACGTGATTGAATCAATCATAATCATGACTGGCCATTTGTCCAAGGCATAATTGACTGAGGTGAGTCTATGATAGGGCTAATTATACACATCTATTCTACTTATATTATAGCGTGTTTTCGTTATATTTTGATAGATAAAATGCATAAATGTTAGAGTTTTCTTATGTTTATGTTGTTATCTAGGTACGCTTGCAAATGCGGGAAATTCGTTATAATTT
>CANYCX013061879.1:0-15443 GCA_948193385.1 Breynia disticha f. nivosa | reverse complement strand
TTTTCTTTCCTTGGTTGATTTGGTATGTTTGTTTGCTTATGCATTGTATTATGTTCTTATGAACTTGTAATGAGATTGAAAGCATGTGATTTGCTTTGAGATTGAGCATATGATACCATTGATGAGTATGATGCATGATTACGTATGAGATTGAGTGACCATATGAATGCATTTGATTCATTATGTGTTGCATTTCATTGTGTGACACGTGGCCGATATCCTAGAATGAGCCTGTGGATTATTCCAAGAGAGATCTCAATGCCGGTCTGGGACCGATGATATTCCAAGATGGACTTGATGCCGAACTGAGTTTGATACCGGTCTGAGACCTAGGGAAAAAATGAAAAAGAAAATAAAAGAAAAGAAAAAGAAAAAGAAAGTGAGAAAGTACTACTCCGGTGCATATCGTGTGATTGTCTTGACATTACATTGGCATTATCATAATGCATTTATATGAGTTTTTTTTGTCTAAACCCCCGGTATCCTCGACACATTAACCGAGACTAATCTGGGTTCAGAGCGAGAGGCACATCTCTTCCCTCATAAGGGCGACTCTCTTCGGACTTGAACCTGGGTTTAAGCTTTCATGGGAGGGTTGGATTGTCAATCCAACCAACACCTCGTGGGTAACACATACATTTACATGAGTTTAAATGTTGTGTTTGATGATGCATATTGTTGTTGTGCTTATGATGATGATGCTAAGTGTTTTAAGATTGAGATGTGCATGTGTATGGTAAATGGACTATGACATACTATGAGCAAACATGTGAGTGTGAGAGATAATGTGTGGTTTTGGGTATAAAAACACTGCTTATATGGCTTGCTTAATCTCCTGGTTAAGTACCAACACATAAGAATAGGTTTGTTGTTATGATTGTTTGAAACAGAAACGAAATTGCACAAACCAGTAGGTCAGCACGACCCCTGTGCTGGTCAGCATGCTCTAGTGCTACAACCAATTTAGACAACACGTTATATGCTTGAGAATTCTGGAAAATTGGGATAAGAGCGACCTCGTGCTCAACACGGCACGACTGTGCCTCCTAGAAAACTTACTAAACTATATTTAAATAGTGAATTAAGAGCAGATTTGTGAATGGATTAATTAGGGCATTATCCTTATTGCATAATGTACTTAAATCGTACTAATAAACGATTACTTATGCATTAACTACTTTGGTAAGTATACGAAAAGCACTTATTGAGTATGAAAATACTCACCCCTGTGTGATTGTTTGTGATATTGTGCAGATCATAGGTAGTTGCTGCTGGACCAGAGATTTGCTGTGATCATCTTTCAGAGCGATACAAGATCAGAGGTTGGGGATTTTGATTTTCTATTTTGGATTTTGATATTGTACATGTTTTGTACACATATGTATATACACGCATGTGGGTTTTGAATTTGTTTTCAAACCTAAATTATAGCTTCTGCATTTGTACTTTATTTTGAGAAATGTTTTAGGCCGAGATTTTATAAAAATGCGTGTATTATATTTTCTCTCTTCTCGAACTTGATTTGATTATTATATTATTTCTTAAAGTATAAAAATTATTCAAATAAAAGGATTTTAAACATTGAGCTTCACATCTCCTTTCTTTTCATTTCTTCTTTCTGTTTTCTTTTTCATTTGTTTAATTAGATCCTAATGACAAAAACTCATTCAACAACTTTAAATCCTACATCTAAACTTACGAAAGAGCTACTTTATTATGAAAAATCTCTACTTCACAGGTTATTATTAAAAATTTTATTTTTATTGCAGTAATTTATTAATTTTTGGTTTAATTAACTGTTGTTATAAATTTCACATATACTTTTTACTTTATAATTTATATTCAATAAATTTTTTTAAATAGATGTTCTTAATCTAAAATAAAAACTATATTATTTAATTTTTTATCAATTTTATTGGTTCAAATTTTGGCAGTAACTTCGTGCAAAGCTTTTTTTTAAAAATTTTTTTTATAATTTCTTTAGTTTTATCTATATTTATATATTTTTGTATGATTATATTTAAAACTGTTTTTTGTTATTTAATAATTATATCAACTTAATGCATACTTGATATATACTTTAGTACTGAGTTTGTTATTTTTTTAATTTTTTGTGGTATTAACTGATTATAATACTTATTCATCAACTGAATGTAAACTTCATGTATATTTTTTTTACTGTGTATAGTTTTTGGTTCTAAACTTAATAATTCTACTATATTTAATGATTATACTGTGCATTGTATTTGAATAATATTTTTTGAATTTAAATATGTATTATTCATATATTTAAATTTATATTAATTTTATGGTTTTGAATTTAGTATTAAATTTATGTAATTATTTGCATTAAAATATGAACTGAAATATAAAAATAATTTATAGAGGATTGTTAGTTTTTTCACTGAATGTCTCAACTTTTTTAATATATGGTAGTTTATTATAATTGAAATATGAATTGTAACCTTTTACATGATATAATTGTAATTTTTTTGTTCTTACAGGGAAAATGTTGGATTTCATCATAATGATAAAAGACTTGATTTTGTTACTTTTTATTTGTGGAATATTATATAGAGTGAGAGCTCAACATTTTTCATGTGTATACTAAAGTAAAAAAAATTCCGTATAATTTATAAATTAAAAGGTAAAAGTAAAAAAATATTTCAAAAAGGATTAATTTGTAATTAAACAACGAAATGTGAGTAGATTTAAAATTAGTCCAAGATAAAATGAATTGGCTAAACTTTCAATCTAATTTATTGACAATGCTTGAGGTTCAGACTTGGAGCCCATTTGATAAAACTGAAAATTAAGTATTAAAAAATTAGGTATTTAATTTTAAGTGCTAAATACTTATTTGTTAATAAAGCTTGTTTGTTTATAACTGAAAATTAAGTGCTAAATTTAATTAGTTGTTTGATAAATATAACTGAAACGTAAATGAATTATTATTTAAAATTTGTACAAAATATCAAAAATATAAAATACCTAAAAGCTGTGAGAAAAGTAGGCAGAAGAATCAAAAATATTTATTTCATTAATGTACAAATTAAAAATAAAATAACTGATCACATATGCGTATTAGATTTTTTTTTATTTTAGGTTTTCAATAATAATAAAATTATAAATTGTTGTTGTCAGATCAGCAACACTTAAATAAAGATGGGAACACGAACGAAATATTCTCTTGAGATATTTCTTTACCATAAATACTATGTAGAGGGCTGCCTACTTCACATTAAAGGGGATTTTTGGCTTAACTATATCGAAACTCTGTCAAAATCCCACACTAACTTGGGCATCGGAGATTTCCCTGTGAATAACCGGGCTCCACCTTTTTTTGTGTTCGCATTTTTCAAGGTGACCGCTCAAGTTTCCGTCTTTATTTAACTGTTGCTGAACTCCGACAACAACATAAATATTATTTTTGGAGTAAAATTTGTATTAATGATGATAATAACAAAATTAATAAATTGATTTTTTAGAGTCATAACTTAATAATTATTAATAAGTATGTGAAAAAAAGATATTACAAAATAAATATATAAAATTTATCTGTTAATATTTGGATAAGTATTATTATGAAAAATTCTTATAATGATTAATTAAAAATGCGAAAGAGTTAGTTACTTAATATATTAAGTTAAAGATTTTGACTTATAAAATTAAGTGTTTTTCTGACTTAATTAATTAAGTTAAGTAGTTATCTTTTTGTGTTATCAAATACATTTAAAGTAATTAAGTGTTTAATATTTTAAATTAAGCACTTAATTAGTGTTATTAAACGAACCCTTGTGCTAACATTTTTATTATTTAATATTCACAAAAATAAATAGATAAAATTTAATGTGTCATTTTTATATAATAATAAAAACAATGTGTAATGTAATGCAATGAGTCCCAACTCCCATGTACCGATATATTTAGTGCTGTAGAACCCAATTTGGTCGAAACTCTTCCCAGCAATGGAAGACAAGAAGGTTGTTCCAATCCACATAGTCTCTTCAACCAACTCATCTGAGTTCAAACTTCTAATTCAGAGTTTAAGTCGGAGTTCAATCATAGGCCTTGATGCGGAGTGGAAGCCAATTCAAGGTCACCAAAATACCTTCCCAACTGTTTCCCTCCTTCAATTGGCTTGTCAACTCAGAACCGACTCCGTTCCCGACTCCCAACACTGTCTGCTTTTCTTGCTCGACCTCTCTTCGCTTCCTTTATCTTCAATTTGGCAGTTACTGTTAGACGTTTTTGTTTCACCGGATATATTGAAATTGGGATTTAAGTTTAAGCAAGATTTAGCTTATTTGTCTTCCACTTTCTCCTCACATGGCTCTACTCCCGGTTTCGATAAGGTAATTGCTGCCATTCCCATTTTATTTTTTTTTAAAATTCTTTTGAACTT
Source organism: Breynia disticha f. nivosa (assembly GCA_948193385.1). Lineage (NCBI taxonomy): Eukaryota > Viridiplantae > Streptophyta > Magnoliopsida > Malpighiales > Phyllanthaceae > Breynia > Breynia disticha. The sequence continues at coordinate 11,038 of CANYCX013061879.1, read as the reverse complement.
TTACGGTGCCAACGATGTTTCTATTTTTTTGGTTTCATTTATTCTTTTGTATAATCAGATTGTTTATTGTTTGTAATCTATTCACATTGTTGAATTGTGTTAAGGTTGAACCATATATGGACATTACCAATATATACCATTATCTGCAACATAAGCAACTGGGAAAAAAGACGCCCAAGGAAAACAAGAGTTTAGCTACAATTTGCAAAGAATTGTTGGGAATTTCTCTATCAAAGGTATGTTGCTTTTGTTTCTCTCGACTGTTATCAAATTTTGATGATGATCAAGTCCAAGGGTACTCTCGTTTGCTTTTGTGGAACTTCACAACCATGGGACAAATAAATCAAACTTTGCAGTAATGGTAATGGCACAAATTGTCTGTTTGACCTATTGCGTTGCACGAGTACCATAATTTATGAATGTTCAGAGTTTGCGGCACCACTGTATGATTTTGATATTTGTGGCTCTATTCATTCGCATCAAAATAGATAGGTTAACAGATTCCTTTTTAACCTCTTATATGGGCATAGTTTGTGTTTCCACAATTTTCTTATACTGATACGAAGTGCATTGCTATTCAGTCAATTTCGGCTATAAGTTTCTAATGTTTTGTATAATGCTTATAGGAACTTCAATGCAGTGATTGGTCACAGCGTCCTCTTACAGATGCACAAAAAGCATATGCAGCCAGTGATGCACACTGCTTGCTGAAGATATTTGACTTGTTCCTTGTCGTTGTTGTCAAAGAAGGTTTGTGGTTCTTGAAATTTTCTTGGTTTAAATTCACTGCAATTATTTACAAGAACATTGAGGTATCACCAACAATTAGTGCTTCAAAGCTTGCTTATCATAATAACATTTGGCGTATGAAATTTTTGTTTATTTAATCGCTTGGAGAAATTAGATTGTCTTTTTTTTGTCTGATTTGGCCTAAAGGAATCTTTTCATAGAATGTATAAATTCGTTTCTTTAAAAACAATTCCCAGCCTCACTATCTGAGAAAATGTGTTTCTAAGTAGACTCTTACAAGCAGTGTTATCAAAGGGCGCCAAGTTGAGTGCCAAGCGATGCCCAAGCACCTCCCCACACCCAAGGCAATGAACCTTTAAAGGGACAGCCTCTAGGTTAGCTCCTCTTTTAAAAAGTTAAAAGAAGTCTTTAAAAAAGAAGCAGTTTTATTTAGGAAGATAATTGAGACTATTATTTAGGAATAAAAGACTATTTTTAGGAAGATAAATAACAAAGAATTGAAGAGTCAAGTTATACAACTCAAAATAGTAACGTTTGTGTTTATGTTTACTCAAAATAGTAACGTCTTTCTTTTAAAAAACAAAAGAAGAAGAAGTGTGAAGAAACAAAGAAGACATACTCAAAACAAGACTACAAGAACAATTTTTAATTTTAAGTAAATTATTACTTTGTTTTTCTAATTTCTTCCTTCTGTTCAATGTTTTTTTTATGTTCGTGTAGTGATTAGTAACTTAAATAATTTGATTGCTTTTTCTTATTTTTGAAAGTTAATAGTTATATATTCATTATAATAACTTTACAGTGTACACATATCAATGCTATAAATGTCTTTGTTTTTCTTCAAGTCTTTTATTTACAAAAGTTAATTTCTACCTTACATATGGTCAACTTTTATTTTTTAACCAAGGTAGCAGGTCACACATTGTTACACAGTATAACTTGTGTGTACTTTGTGTTTAATTTTTAAGATAAATTCATATCAAGTATTAAGAAATAAGAATGGAGAATAAAATGACAAATAACAAAAATAATTGCATAAAAATACAACTATTTGAAAAACATTAATGACAAGAATTTAGTGATGTGTTTTACGGAAAGACAACAAAATTAGGAATATTTCGAGTGAAATAGCATCAAGTAGAAAAGCTTAAGAATACAAAATCGTGTCAAAATACTCTCAATAATGTGAAGAATAACTAATGAAATATATGATTGAAAAAAGTTTAATTAGGAATAACTAATGAAATATATGAATGAAAAAAGTTTAATTAGGAAAGAATCATAAGGATATAGGGTTGTGTTCTCGAATTTAGATAAGAAAGAAATAGGAGATCACCCTTGTGAGAGATGATTTGCAAGAAATATGTGGTGATAGGATCAAAGGTTAAACTTGAGATTGGTGGAATAGTAACAAAAAACCAAAATTGGCAACTTCGCAACATAAAGGTCTTATGGAATTGTTAATGATTAAGAAGCTGAATGAAAATGGTTCAAAGATCAGACAAGTAAGTATGAATCATGTATGTGACAAAGAGGTTATAACAAGAACTACCCAATATATTGTTTTCTTCTTTTACTCAGTCGACATTGCATTTAATGTCACATATATGATAGCTTTAAAGACACGATAATTGGATGATATGGTCCACATTTGAAACCTCTAACTTTCCATGAGCTGAGAGTTCTGCTTAAAAAAGAATTGACTTGTGCCGAGAGTTTATTGAAAAATCATAGAGATGAATGACAAAAACATGGTTGCTCAACTATGTTGGATAGTTGAAGTGATAGAAAGAATCAAACTTCAATTAACTCTTTGCTAAATTGTCGTCTTGGAAATATGTTTGGGGACTCGATTCTTAGCTCTTCATGAAATAATGTGTATCAATTGAGTCCACAAACATAGCTCCAAGCAGACAATTTACTGAAAATAATTCCAACCAGACAATTTACTAGAAAGTTAATCGAAGTTTGATTCTTTCTATCAGTCCAACCATTCTATATAATTGAGCAACCGTGTTTCCTTATTCATTTCTATGATTTTTCAATAAACTTTCAGTATAAGTTAATTCTTTTTCAAGTTAGAGGAACTCTCAACTCATGAAAAGTTAGAAGCTTCAAATGTAGACATCATCTTTCAATTGCTTCTATCATGCCTTTGAAACTATTCATATATGCGACATTATGCAATGTCGGCTCGGTAAAAGAAGTGAGAAATGTATTGAGCAGTTATTGATATATTTTTTTGTCGCATGCATCATTCATGATTGTTTGAGCTTTGAACCATTTTCATTCGGCTTCTTGATCATAAACAAATCTATAAGACATTTATGCTACGAAGTTGCCAATTTTGATTTTTTGTTACTATCCCCACCAATCTCAAGTTTACCCTTATCTCTGATCTTCTCACCACATTTTCTTGCAAATTATCTTATTCACAAGGGTGATCTCTTATTCTTCTCATCTAAATTTGAAAACGCACCAACATATGATTCTTTTCTAGATAATTTTTTTTCATTCATATATTTCATTATTTTTTTTTTCACATTATCTGGAGTATTTGGATACAATCTTGCATTTTTTAACTTTTCCATTTGTTGTTTTGCTTGATATATAATTATATTTGTCTTTTTGTTGTCTTTCTACAAAATATGTACCTCACCGAATTCTTGTCATTAATGTTTTTCAAATACTCTGTTCATCCCATAAAGATAGGCACAATTTGATTTTTACGGTTTTTAAGAAATTGATAGTTGTGATAGTTAAAGTTAGCTAAATTATGTATTATTATTATTATGTCCTTAAAAATTTTTATTGGAAAACACTCCACCATTAAAAAAATTGTTTTATAAATGAGGGTAAGAATGACTATATGTTTATCATAAATGAGTTTAAAAAGGTAAGTGTGTCTATATATTGGGACACTATATATAGAAAGTGTGTCTATCTTTATGGGACGGATGGAGTAATTGTATTTCCATGCAAGATTTATTTTTCTATTTTTCCTTTCATTCTCTATTCTTATTTTTTAATATTGATGTGAAATTATCTAGCAAAATCAAAAAAAAAATTACGCATGAGTTATACTGTGACTTGCTGTGTCTTGATTAAAAGATAAAAAATGTTTAACTTGCTTTGTAAAGGTAAACCATGTGTAAGGTGTAGACACTGGCTTGTGTAAATAGAAAGGTTTAAAGAATAATAAAGACGTGTTAGGTATAGGTATGGATAAGTGTAAAATTATCACTTTGAATATGTATCTTTTAAGTATCAACTTGCAAAAATAAAAAAGAAGTAATCAAAGTATTAAGTTACTGATTAGATACGAAGAGAATAAAAAAACGTTGAACGGAAGGACGAAAGACAAAGTAATTACTTGAAATTGAAAACCTTTTATTGTAGTGTTGTTTTGAGTTTGTGTTCTTTGTCCCTTCACTCTTCGCCTTCTGTTGTTTTAAAAGAAAGATGTTACTATCTTTGGTAAACAAAAACAATTTTTTGAAGGCTACTGGAGTTTGAGTTGCATTATGACTTGACTCTTCAGTTTTCTCGTTATTTATCTTCCTAAATAACAGTCTCAGTTATTTTCCTAAATAAACCTGCTTCTTTGCTTTTAGGAGTACCCCATTTTAACTTTTTAATAGAGGCTCGCATTATTGGTGCCCACCTAGGCACCGCCCCTTTTAAGGTGCCTCGCCTAACACTTGCCTTTAATAACTCTGGAGTTGAACCTAATGGCAAGAATGCTATGCTTTAGTTAGTTGTGTTGCAAGATGCAAATAAATATGCAAGTTCTGCTCATGGATATGATAGAATCGAGAGAGGAACTGGTCTTACACTATTGTTTGGAAATTATTGATTGGTTGTTTTGCAAAATTTGTTTGGCATCCACTTTGAAGACAAGGTGTTTTTTAAGGGGGAGAATAGATAAAACTCAGGTGTTAGGAATAATTAATATTATTCTATTTGTTGTTGATGTAGTATTAGTATTCATATAGATGAAGGGCATTTTAGATTTAATGAGGTGGCAATATTAGTTATGTGGCTAGAATAATATAAAGAGTAAAAGGGACATGGCAGGGGAATTAAGGTATTGTTTTTTTTTTTGCCTTTGGTTTAGGAGGGGTAACTATAGAATTTCTACTCTCTAAGATTGGATATCTTGTTTAACCAGTTTTAGTGTTCATGTTTTTTCTTATATAATCAAATCAATCACTTTTATCCTCTATTTCATGTGATATTCAATATCATTGTTATCTTTTGAGTTTTGATTTTGGGTTCTCATCAGATGCCTTAGTTAATTTTCCAAAATCCTAGATTAGTGGAAGGGTCGATTGTTAGGTGCTAGAAAAAGAGTAATTTCCCCTGGAAGGCACCATGTTCTTTGATAACGATATGATTTGTCCATTCGTTTAAACAGGACAAATGTCAGCCTGGTAAAGCGACAGGTCAATTTTTGTTCCTGTGTGAAGCATTTTAGGTACAATAGTGGTCTAAATCTTGCAATTTTTTACTGAAGAGCCCATTTTGGTGATAATTTTGCAATTGTGTTCTTTCTCGTGCAGGAAACATAATCAGCCATGTGGCAAAATCAATTTCTTCTGATGATTCTCTAGGCTTGAGAGTAGTACTTGAGAGCAATACTGCCGGTGATAAACTAACAAGGGTCAAGTTTCATGCTCAGGTTATAATCTGGGCTATGACCTCCTCCGAATATTATCGAAGAATAATCCATGGAGAGAGAGTAGTGTCTAAGACACAATCAATCACTACGATGCCTATGGATGAATTGCTCACGAGGGTAGTAAGAAAATATGGAGACAAGATTTTGTTGAAAGAAGCTGACAAGAAGCCCAAAGCCTCAAAAAGAAAAGGGAAACGGCGGCCGTCTTTGGTTTCTATTTCCAGAGAAAAACAGCTAGACAGTAATTGTGACTGGCAAGGGCCCCCTCCATGGGATTTGTCCCTTGGGGGTGATGGATGTCCCAAATTCCTTTGTGATGTGATGGTAGGAACGCTATTATTTGTATGCTTTCTTTCCTTTTCCAATTAAAACTTGGACTTTGTCCGTAGTGGTATTAAGTGATGAGTCGATTGATATAAGTTTTGAATCATGAATTAATTCCGTTAAGCTCTCTTGTATCGGAACTTTTACTGAATGTAGCATTCATCGTTTTTTTTTAGTTTCCACAAAAATGATTTGCTTCTGGTTATTCTCTTGGTGAGATGCTCAGGTTGAAGGTCTGGCAAAACATTTACGCTGTGTGGGCATAGATGCTGCAGTTCCATATTCAAAAAAGCCAGAACCCAGGTATTTTGGAACATTTCTCTCACTGTATGCTCCTGTTGAAATTATGTTAACATATTGAACTAAAAGCTATATGCTTTACTTGGCCGTGAGAAGTTGTTTCTATTTCTTTTATTTTTTACCTAGAGTTAAATGATTATTGTTTGAGACTCCATAATTCCAATGCTTGCACTTGAGATTCTAGGTCTACATTGTCTCAAATGACAGGAAAATAGATGAATGCCACTGCTCCACTTGGAAGTATTGTTGTGAAATTTTGCTTATTGTCCTTTAATGCATTCAGAGAATTGATTCGCCAAGCGAATAAAGAGCAAAGAGTGTTGTTGACACGTGATGCGAAGCTATTGAGACACCAATACACAATAAAAAATCAGATATACAGAGTGAAGAGTCTCCTTAAAAATGAACAGCTTCTCGAGGTATTTGAATGCGCTTATATGGTATAAAAATATAGCTACTAGTCAGATTTTAAAGAGTTTGCGGTTGATTAAATATTCTATCTTCACATTTCATGTTTTTGTCGTTTGTGATGTGTCAGAAAGTATAGAAACAATGTTGAGAAATTTTTCTCTTAACAAGTTGGAAAAATAATCAAAGATCCAAAACATTTGGGTTTGATTGTATTTCTGTAGTCTTATCAGATTGAGTCAATTAATATATCAATCTTTGAAGTTTAAACAAGCTTGGCTTTTTATGAAATTGAGTTTGAGCTTAAGTACAAATATGATAATACTGTTTTTTATTGAGCATTTTATAACGAGATAAGTCTGTCGACTCTGTGAGCTTATGCTCGTTTTTACATAATGCTTTTGAATTTATTCTGTAAGCTTATTCTCATTTTTCTATTACCAGATTATTTTTATACAGATAATTTTTCTGCGATCTACCAAAGAATAATTATATTTGTTTTTTGAGCTTATAGTTTCTGTGATGCAGGTAATCGAAACTTTCAAGTTACAGATTTGTGAAGACCAACTAATGTCAAGATGTACAAAATGCAACGGAAGGTTTATTCAGAAACCACTAACAACTGAAGAGGCAATTGAAGCAGCAAAAGGTTTCCAAAGAATTCCCAGTTGCTTGTTTAACCAACAGTTGGAATTTTGGCAGTGCATGGATTGCAATCAGCTTTACTGGGAGGTACTGCTTATCACTTAATTCTTGTTTTAATTTTGTAATTTAACTTCGTACATTCTTGCAAGTTTAAATGCAATTGAAAGCGTTGTGTTAGTTTTCGGAAACATTAGTTATTCACATGAAGTTTTCCTGTAGGATTTTTATGTAAAGAAGCGTAAATAGGCTACAAATGAAATGGACCAAATTGACTTTCCTTTCTATTAATTCGAAGTCGAGAAAAAATAAGGTTCCCTGCTGGGTTGTAGTAGTAGAAAATTGGAATGCAGCTTATAATTGTATCTTTGTTAGGAACAAGTCTGAATCCCACCACATCGGATAGTTGTGGGATGTAAAAAGGATTTATAAGTGGTGTGGACCTATAACCGAATTTTGAGTAAAAATGTGGTGTCGACTCATTTATGTTCCTTCTTTGTCTAGTGTTTTCCTCCACTAGACCCACGCTCGTGTCAAATCTCCTCAAGGCTCCCCGAACCCAATAATCTTGATCTTTTAAATGAACATACTTGTTTGATCAGTCATTTTCATTTGTTCTTTCCAATATTTTAACCAATTTTCACGTCTCAGAGTATGAAAATCAATGAAGAAAACTGGAATTTTCGTTCTTCATATGAATGTTCGGCTTATTGTCCGTTCACCTCTTTTGGTTGCTTGTGCTGTGTGCATTCAAGCAAATATATGATAGGGAAATCCATCTTTATTGCTTGTTTGAATTACAGCTACTGAGCATGATTTAATATGCAAAACTAATGTGGGATGATGGATTTGTATGTTGATGTGGCAGGGAACCCAATACCACAATGCAGTGCAGAAGTTCATTGACGTTTGCAAACTATCGGCATATGTACCACAGTAGACTCCACCTAATATTCCTTCTTTATCTTTGTTCTCTAGTAAATCTCCACATCATTCTGAAGCCAAAAACACAGATGGATGGTACCCAATTTTGCTATGAATTATTAGTTCCTTCTTGTTTGTTGGAAAATTTCAAATGTGATTTATTCATGATCGATTTACTTTCATCAAAGTGTTGGATGGCTAAGGTCTAATTGCTTAACCAGGATTTTCTTCCCGGTCTCCACATTCTTAGTAGCCGTCTGGTAGTACTAAGGGTTATGGGTGGGTATAACCGAATCGAACTGATGAATAAAATTGAACTGAATTGAATTTTTTTTTATTTGGTTTGTTTGGTTTATTCGGTTTATTAGTATGTTTGGTTTATTCGGTTAAAAACTAACTACTTCAGTTCGGTTAAAAAATCGAATTAAAATTTGGTTTGTTTTGTTTGGTTTATACAAATCATTCGGTTTGATCGCTTTATTGGTGGGTTGTCGGTTTAGTTTGAACTGAATCGACCAAACGTCTAGCTATAATAAGGGTGAGCACGGGTTGGATTGGTGGAATTACAAATCTGAAATGGTTGGATTTTTCTGATTAGAAATCAATCCGAACCAGTAATGTCGATGGTTGGATTTTTCTGATTAGAAATCAATAAGAAGATACCACTTTCTATTAAATCAAAATGTACATTAAAAAAACATGATGTCAAAACCAATTTTAAAAAGGCTTCAAATAAATAAAGACTCAAAATTTCTTTGAGTAAAGTATGTGTGGTCATTTTAAGTTTTATTTATTTATTTTTTTTGTACGAATACATAAATTGAAGGTTTGATTTGTGAAAATGTTTATTTTCACTTATTTATATATTAATTTAAAACAGAATGTGCAGACAATTAATTCATGTTTACATGTCATTTTATATTTTTTAAATTAAAATTTAATACAATCAATATTATATGACGTAAAAATATTTTTAAAATTAATGGAAATGAAGAGAATATAAAGAAAATAATTTAATTAATACTTACTATAAAAAATGATTTCTTTACAAAATTATAAAATGCAAGAGACATTGTTTACTTTTATACAGAGATATTCACCAAACAAATTTTGATCACTACGCAATGAAAAAACATTACCTTATGTATTTTATAGAGAGATATTTAAAACAATTCTACCGTTGTATAAATGAAAGAAACTGTCGATGGAAGTTACTTTTATAGAGAGATATTTGCATCGTACAGAAATAAAAGAAATCAGACACAACTCATGGTTTCTTTTCCGTCAAACGGAGAAGGTGGAAAGGTCTGCGTTATGTTCCTGCAATTGCTTTTATGATTTATCGCTCTTCTTCATTTTATTATACACTTTATTATTCATAATATTTGATTCGGATGGATATTAATATTGCATGGATATATAAACGCAAAATCAGTCCCAAAAAACTTCAGTTTCTGAACATGTTAAACAAATCGTTCATTTTATATAATCAAATGTATACTTATTAAAACAAAATAATTGATTGACATTTAAACAATAACATTAAATTCACACAATATTTCATTCATATATCAGTCTAAATTAGAAATGAAAATAAGTACAAAATATTTGATTTAATTTTACAACCCGAAACATGTGTAATGAAGATCTAAATGTGCATCATATACCACACACTATATATAAATGTACAACCCAAAAATCTATTACCAACAATTTGCAAACATATTGCTATTACATCATACATGCTACCTTTGAAACTGTTTTGACTTCAGAAAATTTTAAACGTATATACACAATCCACATTAAATGCAAAACTAGTAGTTTTCCCATTCTCATAATTTTGATGAATATAGTTGAATGCTGATCTGTTCAAATTTTTTCAGTAGGATTTTTTTGGCAACTTATCAGGTAAGTATACTTTTCTTTCACATACTTAACTCTTTTTAGACGAATACATTTCTTGATTAAACTCTATTGATTATGTTATAATATTTATAGACAGCTATTTTTTAGGAAACTTATCAGGTATGTATAATTTTGACGAATACAGAATTATAATTCTGCTACTATCTTTAAAATTTAAATATATTAAAATTCAAAAGAAAATTCAATTGAAGTCCTTTTGTGTCGTGATTTACTTATTTTACATTATTTTATTTTATTTTTAATATGCAGGTGCATCATCATGTTTCGTATACTTCCACTGATAGCGATGTATTTTAAAATAATAAGATATTTCACTCTCTTTTATTTTATAAATAATAAATTATTGTTTATATATAATAAAATGTTTTTAAAATAAAAATAAGACAACTACTATTAGATATTATTAGTATTATGCATCTTGAGTGGATTAATATTGTAAATAATATGATGATATTTAGCTAGATAAATATTTTATAAGAAAAATCAAAAAATAAAAAGTCTCATAAGAGAACTTAAATAAACAAATAATAAATACTTTTATTTAAGTAATTAATTAATTAATTATATTTAAAATATTTCTAATAAAAGAATCTCAATTGCATAAAATAATTTATGAAAAATGTTATAATCGACACTGATAATGTAACGTCCTGGAAATTATTGGAATTTAAATATTTCAGAAATACATTAAAACGGGATCAAATCGGATTGATTTAGGTAAGAATTGTGAAAAATAGCAGTCAGCACGCTCGTGCAGTACGCCCCGTGCTCATGGGTGCATATGAGCACGACCTCGTGCTCAACCTGGAAAAATTTGCACTCCTCGTGTCGAATTAATTGCAGAACGAGATCATGCACGACTGATTTAAAACTCGTGCTGAGATTGAACGACATGACGTGAGGCACGACCCATGCTCGAGGTCGTGTGGTCTGAAAAGATATTGAGTATTATGTTTTGATTCACTCATTCATAAAAACATAACAAGGAAACTAGCAGCTCGACTTTGGAACCCTAATTTCATTCCAGCATCATAGAGAAGCAAGGAAATCACTTGATTCTTGCACAAATCAACTCACAAGTAA
>CANYCX013061122.1:0-15164 GCA_948193385.1 Breynia disticha f. nivosa | reverse complement strand
TTTTCAACCATTAAAACCATAATTTAACCCTAAAATTCGATACTCAAGGTTACTACACATCCAACCCTATCCATCAAACCCGAAATCACTCAATTCCGACTTATAATCAATGAGAAAACTTCATTTCAAACCTAACCATATGCAAGAACGAAATTTAAAGTTCCAATTCGTAAAACTTACCAAATTTAATCTTTCACTTCGATCCTACGGCTTCCAATTACCACGGTTCGATGAAACCTAGCTCGGTTGAAGGTTTTGGAAATTTTGTTTAGGTTTTGGAAGGTTTCAACGTGTTTGAAAGGAAAATGACAAAGAGTTCCTATGTTAACATATATATATCCCTTCTTGAATTGACCGTTTTGCCCCCGACTTAATACGTTGCTTTCTTTTAACATTTTCTCTCTCCCGGTCCAATTGACCTAACTCGATTTTAATTCTTAACACCTTCTACACATTTCCATCATTTTATAATCAATTATAATTCGTGAAAATTTTATTCGCATAATCACCGAAATAATTTATAATTTCATAAAAATTCTAAAAAATGGAGGGCGTTACACTTAATAATAATAATAATAATAATAATAATAATAATAATAATAAACATTAAGTTTATATTTGATTTATTTTCTAATTTCTAGGTTTAATTCATCAATTATATGCTATTAGTATGGGGATGTAATATAGGTAGTGTACGTTATTAGGCAGTAACGTACATTAAGGATTATTGTAACATATGTTATAATGAGATAGAATACATTATTGAGCACACACCTGAAAGGAAGAATTGTAAAACCTACAGGGCAACATTTGTGCAATGTACGTTAAAGAACAAGGCAACATACGTTAGCGTTGAAGGCAACGTACATTAATGGTTCTAACACAACATTAAATGGAGTGATATTTTAAACTACAATGATCATTTATTGTGTCTAATTACTCAAAAAACAATATGTCTAATGACTCAAAACAAATATGTGGAGTATGAAAACAATGAAAATAGCCTAGAAGAGAGAGAACATCAATAAAAAAACATTGATACACATATTTACATGTATTCTAAAGCATTAAAATAAGAATTCAAATTTTCCCTAAAGGTATATGCAAGAGAGTCATTGCTATTGTAAGTTGTTCAAATTATCTAAGTGTTCTTGATATTGAAATATACTTATTATGTAGCTTGTGTAGCAATCTCTATTATAGTTGCTAGGTTTGGGTTGGTTGTGATTAGCATTTTTAATAGTGAATTTTTATAGAGTTCTCAATCAAGTTTAAAATGAAATTGTATAAGAGTTCTCACTTATCTAGAAAGTGATTTGTAAAAGAAAAAGAAATAAAAGGAAGGTTGAAAATCCTTAGTAGTGGTACTAAGATAGTAGACATAGGCAAGTTTGTGTCAATCCAGTCTAAATTCCTGTGTTCACTTATTACTCATTAATTATGCAAAGAACCCGCAATTTGAGCAATTCAATATTCAACCCCTTATCTTGTATCCTATATCCCAACTCTTTGGTTCTAACCCTCTTTATGTCAATGTTATATATTGACTCTGTTTGTGTTAAATCAGAGATACATAGGCCATTTTGTAACATGGCAGTGCCATATAGAAGCCTTGGTGAAAATATGAAAAACTACCTCCTGCAATGGTAAATTCAAACCCATATATATCCAATAGTGAAGTTAAAATAATGTTCTCACTCATCACGGGCATAAAGTAATAGTCCACTAGAACTTAGTAGAGCTATAAAGGTAAAGTTATGAGATAATCACTTATCTTAATGGAAGACACACATGTTCTACTCCCCATACAGAGATCCACTTTGTTCTTCCCAAGTATCCTTCTTCCTCTTAAATTAACCATATTTGGACAAATGTGAGAACTACAACCGGTATCCAATACTTAAGTTGTAGATCACATAGGTTTACTGTGACCCCCAAATTTGACTATCACTTCTTCTAGTATATACTTACTTCTCTCAGGCGATACCCGAACTTGACAATCATAATTTTTGAAAATGACAATTTAAAAAAAATACACTGGTACAAGAACACAATTATAAAATATACATTTCATTACTTTAAATGAAACTATACAAGGTTTGTAAGGGGGATATCCCAAAATGATCAAGGTTTACAAAATGCGTATGGTTATAAAAGAAAAGAAATCTAATTGATCCCATTTCAGTTATAACCTATTAAAATGAATGTATGCACTATCATGTTCTTTACAAAACATTGGTATGGCATAAAAGCAAAACTAACCCTAGTGCATAGCCCATCTTGATTCTTTGATTCTTTTCATACGAGTCCGAGCAAGCAAAATAATCGATCACCTTCTCATCCAAATCCCGTCAAGTCCCTGCCAATATGGAAGGCATAAAATGCATAAGTCGTAATTCTCAATAAGCAACACTTACCAAAATGGACAACTTTCCTCAACTAATTGGCATTCACACATATATTCACATGTTTATACAATATTGGAAACAACTCACCACTCAATACAAATAGACTTCACATTTACACATGTATTCAACCATCTCATATTGAATTCTATTCATGATCTGTCTTAAATTTGAGTTTTAGTGACTAAGAGCATGGTCACGTTTGTGACTAATTAGGTTACGTTCGTGACTCATGGAAAAAATGCCAAAATGATTCCAGAACGAGGGTCACGTTCGTGACACTTTGTGTCACTTCGTGGCACTCGATTTTGCCAAGAAAATGGCCTCCAGAAGACCAGTCGCGATTGTGCTAAGGTCAGTCACGTACGTGACTGGCTGTTAGCAATGTTCCTCTTTGGCCAGAAGGCCAATCACATTTGTGACTGAGGACAGTCACATTCGTGACTGGTTGCCAACCACTGCTACCTTTGGCCAGAAGGCCAGACACGTTCGTGACTAAGGACAGCCACGTTTGTGACTGAGGATAGCCACATTCGTGGTTGATTGCCAACCATTTATTTGTGACCAGAATTTCAGTCACGATCATGACTGGTATAAGTCACGAACGTGACTGGTTTTCTATCACTTATACTTTGCAAATTTTGGCTCAACTGTATACCATATCCATCTTCCAACCTAGAAGCAATTGAATCCCAAACTCACATCAATGATCATATACAACCAAATCATATAATCACATGGCAACATACCATACATACTATATCATACTTAATACATTCCATCCCCAAACAAATATTCAATTTGATTGATATAACATTCACAAACCTTCATAAGAACATAGGTAACACTTACATTCATAAGGACATAGCAAGTTTTCACAATTTCATTCCCAACCTATCACATATTCATCATCCTACAATTATGGCATCAATCACTCAATTCATTTATTCAAATTGCCAATCTAGTATTTCAAACACATACTTTGGTAAGCACAGTAAAAACATCTCAATGAATGTGAATATATTCCCTCTAATGCATCTCTTAACGTGATCACCTATGATCCCAATTAGATTTTAATTTGTGCCTTTTCTTGGCCATAGAATTGATATTTGCAAACGGGCCTCATCGGTCGGGAGTATTGGTTATAAAGATAATGGATCCATATAATTTACACCCTTACTTGGCCTTAATTTTACCCTTACATGGCCTAGCATGCTCGTACACTTTTAAGTGTACCGAGTCTTTTTCCACTGGCCCACGGTATATTATATAATAGATGCTACCCGTAATTACGCTCCCAATAGCCATAACCACTCCCTAATTTTGCTCACTAAGAGCCATTATTACTTACTCACTAAGAGCTCACTGTTTCATTTTCATTTACTTCACATGATCCCCAAATGCATTAATGTCATGTGCATAACTTATTCCACCTTTCATACAATCACCATCCGATCATGCCATGCTTTACAATCAAGGTTTGAGTTCAATGTTCAACCATCAAACAATCTCAGCTTAATCAACATTCCATTAAGCATAGCCTACAATATAAGCACTCTAACCATAATTCACAAACTATTACCACAGTGCTAACAATCATACCACAATATCATAATTCGTCAATCTTTTATATCACATCAACCATGATAAATTACATTCAAATCACAAATCCACTCATTCATGGAATTAATTGTACAAGCAACTTTCAAAGCAGCACATTTAGTAACACCTAATCAAACATTTCACACTCAAGAAAGCATACATACAAAGGAAAGTTGTGCTTGTGTTACTTACCTCGTAAGAAACATGTAACGGCTCGGTTAAGAACCTCTATCGCCGCGGTTAAGATTTCCTATGATCAATAGCATAATTTCACATTAATCTAGCATTCACTAAATCATACAAAATTGAATGACATCTTTACAATATTTATAGTTATATTAGTTTGATTACTCTTCTATCTCTCTCTCCTTCCATAAATTTCCCTTCTACCTAATGTTTTTCTCTAACCACCATATTTAATTCCTCACACCAACCTTCATTAATGCCCTCCACAAGTGTATTTAGATATAGTTTAATGATCATTACTCTCCAACATATTCTAAATATCCTCACTCTTCATTTACCCCTTCCAAACCCTAGCCACTTTCCTAACTTTACTTCAATCTCCCTCACAATATAACACCCAATCAAATTAACACTCTAAATACTATCAATGGACTTTAATGAAACTTACCTAAGTAACGAAACACGGACGAAACTCTAGTCACGAAAAGGTCAAACTCGTCAATTTCTAGGGTTGTCCATCTCCAGCAAATTTTGAGCCCCTAAACCGTGATTTATCATCAAAAAGAGTTAATAAAGGGTACTATACATCTTTATCTTTCCAATGAGCCATCTTTTGCTCAAAACGGAGCTAATTTGAAAGAGTTATGAGGTCGAAAATCTAGGGTTTTCAAGGAAAACGGGAATGAAGAACAAGGATGGAACTTACATTGATTTGTGTTCTAAAATCGATCCTTAAAGCCTTCCTAGCTTCGATTTTCCATGGAGATGGTTGGAGGAAGAGAGTTTACATTTGGGATTGGGGAGGAAGAAGGAGATGGCATGTGTGTGTTGGAAAGAAAGAAGGATGAGTAGGTGTGAGGGTTTTTCTTGTGAGCTTGACCTCTTAGTGGATTTATAATCAGCCCACATGAATCCTGGTCTTTGTTTAATTTCTTAAAATTTCTAATTCCTCCCAAATTTCTAAAGTCCCAATTTCATCCTACGCTCACTTTCCACTCAATTAATTCTTTAAAACAAAAATGCAAAAAATTTCCTCTCATTTTTTCTACGTAGTTTATTTTAATTTTTAATTAAACGAAAATTTTAGGATGCTACAACTCTAACTCCCTGAAGAAAATTTTGCCCTCAAAATTTAAATGGTACTTGATTCTAGAAACAAATGAGGATAGCGTTTGCGCATCTCCCTTTCAATTTTCCAAGTGGCCTCTTTCACGAATAAAAACTCCATTTGACCTTAACCATCAGGATTTCCTTGTTCCATAACTTATAAACCATCCAATCCAGGATTTCAACAGGTACCTCCTTATATGTCATATCCTCCAAGATCTCCACTTTAGGTTCCTTAATCATGTGGCTCAGATCTGATCGATACCACCTCAGAATGCTCATCAGGAACACATTATGTAATTAAGAAACTTCATCCAGTAGTTGGAGTTAATAAGCCAAAGGTCCGACCCTTTTGACAATTTCATTTGGTCCAATAAACCTAGGGCTTAGCTTTCCACTCCTACGGAATCTCAGAACTCACCGCCAAGGCGATACTTTGAGAAAAACCTTTTCACCTACTTCATAGGTGATTTCCCGTCGGTGTTTATCAACGTAGCTCTTCTGACGGTCCTGATTAGCCTTTATGCACTTTTGATCACTTGAACTTTTTCCACTGTTTGCTGCACCAATTTCGGTCCTTCAATCTGTCTTAATCCTTCAACATCTTAGAACAGTGGACTTTTACACTTTCTTGATATAGGGCTTCGTACAATGCCATTCCAATGTTGGAATGATAACTGGTGTTGTACTCAAACTCTATCAATGGTAAGTGCTCATCCCAGTTGCCTCTGAACACTAGAATAGAGGCTCTCATCATGTCTTCCAAAGTCTGTATCATTCTTTCTGACTCTCCATCAGTCTGGGGGTGAAAAGTCGTACTAACGTGAAGCCTAGTACCCATAGCTTTTTGCAAAATATCCCAGAAATGTGAAGTAAATCTAGGATCTCGGTCAAAAATGATGGAAATTGGCACTCCATGAAGCCTAACCACCTCTGCCATATAATTCTCAACCAGCTTGTCCAAGGAATCATTCTGTCTTATCACGAGAAAATGTGCAGACTTGGTCAACCTGTCCACAATAACCCATACTATATCGTGATTTTAGAAAGTTCTAGGCAAACCAACCACAAAATCCATGGTTATCTGCTCCCATTTCCACTCTGGAATCGCTAAAGAATGAAGCTTTCCAGCTAGAGCTTGATGTTTAGCCTTAATTTACTGACAACTCAAATAATTTGCCACAAATTCTGTGATTTCTTTCTTTATATCCGGCCACCAATACAGTGGTTTCAAGTCTTGATACATCTTTGTGTTGCCTGGGTGCACTGAATACTTCAAGGAGTGAGCTTCCTGCATAATCTCTTCCTTCAGCTCTGGGAAATTTGGTACACAGCCTCTTCCCATAATGTAGAATTCGCCATTCATCTAGCACATAGGGTGTTTCTCTTGCTCTTTCTATTTTCTTCTTGGCTACTACTAGTTTCTCATCCTCTATCTTCCTCTCTTTTATCCATTCTTGAATTATCGGTCTCACCAAAATATTCACTAATTGTCCCTATTCTATCACTTGGAGTTCTAACTGTAGTTCCTTCATAAAAAATAAAGACTCTACATTGTAGGAAATGGCATCACCCTTCACTTGTGACTTCCTACTCAATGGATTAGCCACAACATTAACCTTTTCCTAGGTAGTATTCGATCGAACAATCGTAGTCCTTTAACAGCTCAAGCCACCTCCTTTGCCTAAGGTTCAATTACTTCTAGGTAGTTATATATTTCAAGCTCTTACGGTTAGTAAAAATTTTGAAAGTTTCCCCATAGAGATAATGCCTCCAGGTCTTCAAAGCATGAATTATTGCTGTAAGTTCCAAACCATGCGTCGGGTAATTAAACTCATGTGGTCTTAACTGCCTTGAAGTATACGTTATCACCTTTCCATTTTGCATCAATACACCACCTAGTCTCATCACAGATGCATCAGTGTACACGACATATTCACTGTCCTCCGACGACAGACTCAACACAGGTGCCTTTGTCAACCTCTTCTAAATTTCTTCAAAGCTCTCTTGACACTTCTCACTCCAATCAAACTTGGCATTTTTATTTAATAAATCAGTGAGAGGTCTCGTGAGTACTGAGAAATCCTGGATCAATCTCTAATAATAGCCCACTAAACCTAGAAAACTTTGAATTTTTGTTACATTCTTTGGAGCCTTCCACTCTTCCACTGCATTAATCTTCGAAGGATCTGGTTGAAAACCGTGTCTAGAGATTGCATGTCCCAAAAATACAACCTCTTTAAGACAAAACTCACACTTAAAAAACTTGGCATACATCTGCTTGTCTTTCAGAATCTGTAATACCACTATCAGGTGCTCCTCATGTTCCCTCTGTTCTTTGAATAAATCAAAATGTTGTCAATGAAGACCACCACGAAGGGGTCCAGATAGGGTTGAAAGATTTGATTCATCAAGGGCATAAACGCGGCTAATGTACTTGTCAGCACAAATGGAATCACTGTAAATTCAAAGTGGCCATATCTGGTTTTGAACGTTGTCTTAGGCACTGACTTCTTCTCCACTCTCAATTGCTAATACCCCGACCTTAAGTCTATCTTTGAGAAAACTACTGCCCCCTTCAACTAATCTAGAAGATCATAAATTCGGGGTAACAAATATTTGTTCTTTATCGTCACCCAATTCAATTGACGGTAATCAATGCACAACCTCATGCTCCTGTCCTTCTTCTTAACAACAATATTGGTGCTCCCCACGGAAAAATATTCGATCTAATGAAACCTTTACCAAGAAATTCCTCCAATTGCTTCTTTAGCTCCTTCAATTCAGCAGGAGCCATTTGATAGGGTGTTATCAATATCGGAGTCATTCCTGGTACGGTCTCGATTTTAAAATCCACCTCTTTATACAGAGGCAGTCCAAGAACATCCTCTGGGAACACGTCTGGGTATTCACATACCACTGGGACTTTTGAGACTCCCACACTAGTCTTCCTAGTGTCAACCACACTAGCCAGATACGACTTGCATCCCTTTTTCATCAAACCTATCGGTTGCATGGCCGATATTAAACGCGAAGGTACCACCGTTCTATCTCCCATAAACAATATCTTCTTTCGCCATCGATCGCAATGGAGACTTCTTTTGAAAAATAATCCATCGCTACTCTATGTTTTGAGAGCAAGTCCATGCCTAGGATCAACTCAAAATCCTTCAAAGGAATTACTACTAAATCCACTTGTAATTTACTGTTGCCTATCACTATTGGCCAAGACCTCACTACTTTATTTAGTCTCAGTACTTCCCCAAATGGCATTGAAACCACTATAACATGTTTTAAGGTTTCTATCTTCACATTTAATTTCAATGCATGATCAGAGTCATAAATGAACATGATGCACCAGAGTCTATAAGCATGTATGTGGAAATGCCCGAAATGTAAATAGTACCAGAAATGACGTTCAGATCATCCACAACATCTCCTCTGGCTATAACATAGAATCTGGCCTAAGGTACTGCTGGTGCTGGTGGCTGGTTAGCCCGAAGACCTCTGAACTGTGATCCAGCCCTCCTAAAATGTGCACTTTGACCTCTATTCCCACAGTGCTCCTCTGATTATCAGCAACACTACTCTGGGAGCGTTGAGCCTTTTCCTCATCATTCTGCTACTTGAAACAATCTTTCATCATGTGCCCTTTCTTCTAGCAATAATAACATACCATGTCTGTCCTCTTCCTTTTATTGGAACCACTTCTCTCACTAGGCTGGGGAAAATGTTTCCCTACAGAGCCTGCTCCTCTGCCACCAAACTTCTTTGATCCTTTGGTCACTCTAGACCCATTAGAACTGAAGCTCTTCTCCCCACCAAAGCTTCTAGCATATTTGGCATTCTTGGCCTCTCGAGGCTTCTCTTCCCCAAAAACCTTCTCTGCTCACAATATTGCAGTAAGCAGAGCTAAATAACTGGTAGGTTGTATTGCCAGCAAGAGGCAGATCTCCCTCTTCAATCCCATCTCAAATCGATCTCTCTTGGCTTCATCTGTCGCCACTTTCTCTAACGCATATCTAGAGAGACGGGTCAACTTGACTTTATAGTCCACCACTGAGATATCTCCTTGCTCCAGCTTAAGGAACTCAGCTTTCTTCTCTCTCTTGTACACCATAGGGGTGTACTTCTTAGCAAAAACTTTATGAAATTCCTCGCAAGTCATGGTGAGAGGCTCGTTCAAGCTCCTTGGGACCATCTCCCACCAATTTATCACTTCACCCTTTAGCAAGGATGTAGCATACTGAACCTTCTGGACAGAGGTGCAATTCATCCTTCTCAACACTCTCTCCATATCCCTCATTCAATCTTCAGCAACAGAGGGGTTTGTAATGCTGGAGAAAGGCTTTCCTCCAAGTTTTCTAATCTACTCAGAGTTGCGATCAATTTCCAACCTCGGGGCTCGAGGGAGTTGATCTCTCACGGCTGTGCCTATTAAATCTAAAATCTGATGTACAGTCGGATGTTGAGCCTGTGATTGAGGGTTTGAAGGTGCTTGTTCACTTGCTTTACGAACATTCACATTTCTTTGCACCAACTCGAACTATCACCTTCCCCTTCCTCCATTCTAAATCATAAAAATGGAAAAGGGACTCCCATTTAGAAATGTCGAAAGACAATGCACATCCCCAAAGTTTAGCATGCATGCTATTGGAAAACATGTTTTCAAATCGGAATTATGCATGCCTCAAAACCCATAACATTAGGAACTAAGGTTTTTAACAAACCTAAGCTCTGATACCACCAAATGTGACCCCCAAATTCGACTACCACTTCTTGTTTATACTTACTTCGCTCAAGCAGTATCCGAACTTGGCAATCATAATTTTTTAAAATAATAATTTAAAAAAAATACAATGGTACAACAACACAATTATAAAATATACACTTCATTACTTTAAATAAAACTATACATGGTTTGCAAGGCGGATATCTCAAAATGATCAGGTTTTACAAAATGCATATGGTTATAAAAGAAAAGAAATCTAATTGATCCTATTTCAGTTATAACCTATCAAACTGAATGTATGCACTATCATGTTCTTTACAAAACATTGCTATGACATAAAAGCAAAACCAACCCTAGTGCACAACCCACCTTAATTCTTCAATTCTTTTCATACGAGTCGGAGCAAGCAAAATAATCAATCACCTTCTCATCCAAATCCCCTCAAGTCCCTGCCAATATGGCAGGCATAAAACGCATGAGTCGTGAAACTCAATAAGCAACACTTACCAAAATGAACAACTTTCCTCAACTAATTGGCATTCACACATATATTCACATGTTTATATAATATTGGAAACAACTCACCACTCCATACAAATAGACTTCACATTTACATATGTATTCAACCATCTCACATTGAATTCCATAAAAAAAAAGCGAAAAATTTCCCCTCATTTTTTCTACGTAGTTTATTTTAATTTTTAATTAAACAAAAATTTTGGGGCATTACATTTACTTTTTCAATAAAGTCCTCTAAACTGGACAATTTAGCTCCATTCATATTTCTTTCTTCCTTATTTAGTTCAATTTTGGCCTTGTCTCACACTCACAAAGACAAGGATGTCTCAAGGGTTTTTCCTTTCTTGGTTTCTAACCCTTTCCTTTTTCAATGACAGATCACAAAAATATATGTCATATTCCATAATTTAACATACTAAATATAAATCAACTACATTAAAATGAGGTTTTTAAATCATCCCACAAAACAAATTAATCTCTCATTAAACAATTTAATGTTAGTCATTCTTATGGTCCAAGATTTACTTTTCACAACAATAACCTAGTCAAGACGAGCTTGTACACCTATAAGTTAATCTACTTAGGTATGAAAATATACAATCATATTCCAAACATGACTCATGTATCAAATGGGCTAACACAACAAATGTTAAGTATGAAAGGCCATTTTATGTTGCCTAAGTCTGGTCATACCACTCCATCTTAAGTCAAACCCACATTTAAAACCCACACTTCATAAAGGAAGAAGGCAACACCTAGGACCTTTAGTGTATGTGACCAAAGTTCAATTTTCTTGGCGTGGTTCAAATCAAGAAGATAACATTATGAATTACTATTTTACAAATTAATTTTAACAACGTCTTATCATGGCATATGATTTTGAAATTCAATCACATGGCATATAAATATACATGTGCATAAAATTAAACGTTTGGTCATGGGCCAATAACCTATAACAAAATATATAAGTTATTACATATTTTGGATCTTTAACTTGTGGACTCCTAGTTTGGTCGGTTGGGCCCTCTACTCTGGTATAGTGGGCTTTTTCTAGGTTTCATGTCACATTAAAGTAGATTGGAACAACAAAAAAACTTTGCAAAATTAACACAAAAACAGCTATATGAAAGATCCACCAAGATCCATACATGTTAAACATTAACTAGTATGCTAGTTTAGGGTTTTGTACCTTAAAACTTGAAGCAATAACAATTTGCAATGCACCTTAAATGTAAATAACGTATAAGAACAAGCCTATAAAACTTTAAATATGTCCAAAATGTGTCATAAGAGGTACCTTTATGCAACCTCCCTCTATGCTCACATAGACACATAAATTGCCAAAGGAAAAGGGGATACTAGCCCTTTGAAAATTGACTCCTTCTTGGGTTGCATGTGGAAAGTAATTTTTATACTCAAATTAGGGCTACATAGACGTCAATGTGGCTGCTAGGGTTTAATGGTATTTATCCCCTAACTCCTTCTAAGTATTGGCTAAAGAGGAGATAAAAGAGGATAGATAAAATCTTACATTTTAGGCCTTATCTCTTTAACCTAATCCTACTTAAATTCAAACTCAAATCAAATTTGAATTTTGAATGAGGATACATGGATAAGGATGCATCAATTATAGGAGTTTTATTTCATGTGATTATCCTCCTTTAATTTGCCTTTAAGACACAATGTAAAGAGCCATAATCATACTCAACTTCTTTCTCACTTACCCAAGTATTTAAACATTTATAAAATGTCATCTAAATACATATGGGCTACCATTTTATTGTAACCAATTTGGGCTCCATGTACCTTAAATTACAAACCAAATTTGACTCAGATAAACACCCATAAAATGGCCTAATTATCTGACCAAATTGCAAATACCAATTTTACCCTTTTAGAACCAATTTTTTGTATGGAGTCCTATAGGTCCATTTATTGTTGGTAATAGGAATAATTAATTCATAAAGGTCAAAAATAAACTCTAACAAAATTCTATGATATCCCAAATTAAATGAAGGTGTGGTGACATCCGTTTTGACATGGTACAACCTTACATTGTCACTTACACTAAATATCAAAATTACATAAGGCATGACTCAATCATCCTTATCTAGTTAATTCATTTTCTAGATATTATAGGGACACTAAACTCTTTCAGATAAATAATGAAACTCATTATTTAATTTGGGCGTGGCCCTTTTCTCTCTCCTCAAGAGCGGATAATTCCTTCACTTCTTTCATGCTCTCTAACATAAACCAATACATACCCAATCATATCAATACTTGACCCTTTTAAGGAAACGCGAGGCTTATGTCAAAGTATATAAAAATTCATTTAGAGTCTCGTAAATATTTCTTCTCTAAGAACTTTAATGTAGAACTTGCATATGAGAACTACTTACCACCTCGAACCATGTAGTGTCCTCATTAGTGGATCTAATCCAAATACATATCTTAGAGGTGTATTCATAATTTTTTACTGGCATCCTATTTCCTTGTATTCTGTACCACTAAACCTACTAAGTAAGAAAGAGCATGTTAGCCTTAATTCACATGTCATTCCCACAGTAGTGAGCGACTAGGGATATTTAGAATGAAATCTCTCGCTTGAAGGTTCTACATGTATATGCATCACACATGCCAACTTAAGCATCAATATACTCAATCATGGAATTATATTCATTCTTTAACAAAAAGAGAGAATGAAATAATACAGTCCATGGACAATGTTTGGAGCTAGGGCTTACACCAATAGCTTTGCACTCATTGGGCTTATCTACAAAGTCTTCATTCTAATTTCAGTGGTATTAAAGTTAAAATAATCTTTATAATAACCCAAAATGGCACCCAGACCATATTTAAAAATTACAAACCCTAGGCCCATGAACACATCATGCAATTCCATTCATTCAAAATAAAACTTACACAATGCTAAATACTATAGCCATTCATGGTTAATAAAAAATGAAAAATTTAAGAATTAGTATGCCTTGTCCATTAAGGAAATTGTGCTTTGGATTAAGTAAGGAAATCTCATTGACATGCTTGGACTGAGCCCAATGAACTCATCAATGACCCATTCCTTAAAACCCCTACTTCACACACTAAAAGGCTTGTACTATAAAGCAACTTAGCAATTAATTTTCACTTTCTAATTTTAATATAGGCCATTTTAAACATAATAATAACACTTTAAAATCATGTTATCACATGCATAAATATGATTAAACAACATTTAAACCATATAATATGAATGTCAAATTTTATGCATACACAATATACAATTCGATGCATAAAACAACAACTTTGACTTAATACATAGATAAACACACAACTACATGGACATAGTACAAAAACAACACTAGTAGACAAAATGACTGTGCACTTGATTAGAACGCTCAAAAAAATGCAAACAGTATAGAAATTGATTCATTCAATGCAAAACTTGATCAATAATCAATTTTAAACATTTCCATGAACCCAAAACAACCTAAAGCATATTTTAACAAGTTTTTAGCGTTTAAATCCAATTATAAACAACATTTATACTAATTAAATATGTGAAAACACTGACTCCAAGCATATTAGGTTTCAATGCCAACATTAATGCCAATTTTAACTTCTTTTAACAATAAATCATTAATAAACATGGTTAACAATCAACAAACTATTAACAACAATTGATTTACATAAAGATATCATCTTCAGATAAAATCACAATATCAATTAACATAAAAACATGAATGTTCATTCAAAATTCATATTTTTTTATGTCTAACCAATTTTATAAGCAATTTAACGCTTAGTCTTGTATGATCAGACTCTCATTCTAGTGTTAGAAATCAAACATGCTTTTTAATCTGTTTATTTAGAATCAAGCATGGAAAAATAGAAAATAATACATAATTTTTATTCACCCATGGAACATCATATAACCATTAAGAAAAATACGAATAAAACATAGTTTAGTTGATTACCTCTTAAAGCGTGCTTAACCAAAAACCTCCTTGAACACATTAAGAATACTTTTACATATGTTGTATGCCAATCAAGGAGCTATCAATGGATTATGTAACACCTCAAAATTTCGTAAAAATATTGTATTTAAATTAAATATTAAAATAATATACGAGTAAAATACCGGGAAATTTTTTGCGAATTATTTTAATTGATAATTCGGTGAGTAATATAAAAATTTTTAAGAATTTAAAAATCTGAAATTTTTAAGTCGATCGTCAAAGAGAAAACTACGACAAAATATAATAATACGAATGGGGAGTTAAATAAATTTTTCGCACTCATTTTAAATAAATATTTGTTAAGAAATAAATAGTGGGGAGATTACGACAATGTTATTTAGATTATGAATTTCGAGAAATTCGAAATCGGAAAATTATTTGGAGTAGTGGTAAAATAAATTACGAAACAAAGTGGACTCAATACGACTTAAAATTTAAAATTTCAAGTCTTGCCAACCCACTCTTCCGACCAAAACAAAACATTCCCCATTTTTTGCAAAGGCTTGTCCCCTCTCACTCTCTCCTTCATCTCTCTCAATCGACCCTTCCTCTTCTCTCCTTCTCTTTTCTTTCAATTTCTTTCCATAAACTAAA
>CANYCX013060952.1:0-13715 GCA_948193385.1 Breynia disticha f. nivosa | reverse complement strand
TGGAATTTTGGGTATATTTTTCATAACTTTTTGAATTCGAGAAGCATTATTTTCATTTAAATTTGATTTAAATTTCGTATTTTAATTAATTTAAATATAGCTATGTGTCAAATAAAATTCTAATAAAATTACAATATGTTTCTAAGCGGTATTAGAACTTTATTGTATAATTTGTTTATATATCTAACATAATTCCATATGTGTTATAGAATAATCAATTAAAATTGTGTATTTTAATAATTGTAAATGTATTAATTTGTCAACATAAATTCCAATAAAATTACATTGCGGTTGGAATGCAAATTAGAAATTTATAATATAATTTGTTTACATAGTAAGAGTGTGAGACAAAAAATAAAATTCCTGTTATCTTCAAATCCCAAATTGTAAACCATTTATTCAATATTTCCAAACATTTTCAACTCAAACATGGATATAGAAAAGAGTTATTAAATTATACAATCAATTTATTAGAAATGTAACAAATAAAATACACTTCTTCAAAACATCTTTTCAAAACAATTCATGTTTGTAATCCACGTGCTCCAGTCCTCCTCGCAGTAATCCTGTTATACCTACATAACATATAAACAATCAAAGGGGTTGAGTATATAGGAATAATCAATAAGTGTAAAATAGATTGTTGTTTAAATGAAGTGCAAGGGAACTATACTTAAATTCCCTAATGAACCAATGCCATACCAAAACATAAGTTCATTCTTATTCGTACTCAACATCCAACATGACGATGTACTGATCAGTACGAGGACGTACTAATTCTCAGAAATGCCCATTAAATCTCTATTTTAAGGTAATTAGCACACAACATCCCTGTTCATTTTACTTAATTCTGCACACATCATTAATATCCAATAATAATACATAAAGCACGAAGAATCTAGCACAGAGCTAGCTACATACCAATTCCATCTCTTATACATAGCAACTTGTTCATACAGAACGTCAATATAACACACAACTTTACATTAATGATCAAACAAGATAGCCACACAGGCAACGCTAATCATACAAGTATTATATCATACAGATATCAATAGTCCACACAGGAATTCATTAATTAAGCACACAACAGTCCTGATCACACAGATCTATGTCCACACAGGATAGCACACAGCAATACAGATCACACAGATCTATATCCATACAGGATAACACACAACAATCATGAACCACACAGGTTTTATATCTACATAGGATATCCATACTATAGCATTGTAATCACATGAATGCAAATGTATGCAATGCCAATGTTAATGCAAATTCACACAGGATGACCTTGGGTTATTGTCCACTATAGCACACAACAGTGGAAATCCTCTATCGCACACAGCAGTGGAATGACATACAGCCTGAGCACATAACTCTGAGCATATAGCTCGTAAATACGGACCGTACACGGCTCATTCCAAGAAAGCACATAGCACGTCCTTTATCTACACAAGAAAATAGCCACACAGACTCTTGTCAAACAAATGCTTATGCAATACGTGAATGTATGAATGTCATTTGTATCATATCAACACACAACATATAAATGACATTTGTATCAACACATAGCATAAGAATGACATTCGTATCAGCACACAACGTAGCTCACATAGAGTATCTCAAATACCACATAGGTATAAACTATCATGAGAACATACCAAACAAGTATATATAACATTAATGTACATATATATATCAAACATATGTCATCTAAGACATATATTCAAATCATATTTTAATTACATTCATATCAATGATTTAATAAGACAAGAATTAATTCAAGCCTTATAACATTCTTTCATTTTATACTCAAACCATAAAATCATGTTTGGCATACTAGAATAGATAAAATCAACTCTAAATCGATCGATTAATCACATTTCCAACTTGATTCATCTAAATCTAGCAATCTCAATCATAACATTATAGGCCAACTATATTGACATATACATATTCTTAGCAATTCTACATTCTTACTTATACAAGATTATTATACGAATAATCTTAGTAAGCGTCAGAACACTTACCTTCTAATACAAGCAAAATTAACAATGTCAACAACGAATCAAACCCTCCTCAATCGTCGTACAGATCCTCTTGTACGAAATTAATCATATACAATTTATTAACTATCCATTATCATATAGATTCTAACCTTAGAATCATCAAACCAACATTTATAAACCTTATGTCAACCATTCTCACAACTTTCCTTTATAACCCTAATCTTACTCAATTCTGTTCACTAATTAACATATCCAACATCATTTCCATATTGACATTAAAGTTCCATTCAATCAATAACATATTTTCCCAACAACAATTTTAATTAAAACTCAAATCAACCAATTCAAACATAAAATTTCATAACTCTTGTAAACTATATGTCAACTCTTACCTTGTTTATTTTAGGATGGATACTTGTAAGAATTAAAACTCAAATCCCTTCCTTCACGCAAAAACAAAGTGATTTCTCACTTCTCTGCCCTTTTCTCATGTTTTTCTCTGAAGTTTTGAATATTAGAAAGTCTTGAATGTTCTTGCCTCTTCATAAATCGTAACTTATGTTTTCTTCCAGAAAACCATGAAGTACGCTTGGTGGGAAGTGATTTACGCGTGGTCGTGTCGAGGACGCGTTCTTCACTCCCAGAACGTGTTCTTTGCTATTTTCAGATTTTTCTCATTTTTCTTTGGCTATTTCACATCAACCTTATATCAAACTTTGATTAACCTTTCTCTACTTGTGTTTAAACATTTATTTTGCTTCATTTTAATAAGAAAAATCTTATTTTCATTCATCATTTCCCGTAAAATAAATTTCCAGGATGTTAGAATTCTCCCCCACTTGGAAAATTTCGTCCCCAAAATTTATACACAAATTATATCGCAATAGCATAAGGATATGCTTGCTAATTGTGATTTCACTCACAACTGAAATATTCGCTAATCTATATATGCCCTAGCATAAGTAATTACTTCTCACAAGTATAACATATTTTAGTTTCACTCCAACCAAGTTCACATCTTGTTTACTATAAAGATTCATAATCCATAGTAGAAATACAATCATGTTTTCCTCATCATATCTATTTCAAACATTTGCTCAATATTACTCACTTGTAGCTCTATGTTCATACTCTTTGCTCTATCAATAATGCCAACCCAAGGTAGATAACAAGAAATGAATTTGTATATACGAGAAAAATGCAAAAATTAGACGAACTGTTGCACCTTGGTCAAGAAAAAGAACATAGGAAACCAACAATCATTTCCAAAATCAATATATACCCTTGGCATTACGCTAAAGAAAAGAGACGAACAAGAGCAAACCTCAAGAATTTCACATCAAAATTCTCAATTACTCAATCATTTCCACTTTTTGTTATTGAATACCCTCTCTCTATACGATAATCACCTTGTCAGCATAATCTCTGACTTCAAATTTCACTTATCTCATACTTTTCACTCTCATATTGTGCTCCTTTGAACACTATATTTCTCATAATCTCTTGCGACAACAACGCAACATCATGATTCTCATATTAGCTTGAAAAAACATCGCATCTCGATCTATAATAGATCCTTTCTCTTAAATGGTTTTCCTCTTTTCTTAGATAATTCCTTTTTTGATCTTTTATAGTTTCATTCACGTCTCTAGATAGACATTTCACAAGTCGATATTTTAATTTTTCAAAATGGTTTGTGTTAAGAAACACATCTAGCGTATCTATACCATTTAATCAATTTTCACAAAAACGTGCATTTGGAACCGCTTATATTAACATAAGACTGAAAAATCTTCTCTTCACATCATTTGTGAGTTTACATTTTCTTTGTTTCCGTTAACATTTAACATCGTTTAATACTTAACACCTCATTATTTTCATTCTTACTTTCAATCATTACATGGTAACCTTTGTTCAATTCAGGTTGTTGCCACACTCACAATACATTTTAATTGAGTGCAACCATCATGCTTTTGGACACAAGATCCTTTGTCCAATACAAGTTCGACACAAAAGACATGCCAACATACTAAAATGAATAATTTAAGTTCATAATGACATCAATTTTGCAGACACGAGGTCGTGTCAGGTACTAATATAATGATCATTCAATCATTCTTTATCTTTTACATCATCATTTTCTTATATTTCATTCTCTCACATATCACATAAGTATAGTTTTTCTTTGTTTTTATGATTTAATCCAACCATTTCATTGAAATCGTGTGTTATACACACTTAATGATTTTCTGGTAGTCCTATGTCATTAACTACCAACATTAGAAAAACATATGTATAGATATGTATTGGGAAAGGCAATTGCAGATTTTCCTAATACAAGTTTTGAATCATTTTCTTTCAGAGCTTTCACCCTGATATCTCGTCAAATTTTTGATCAATAGTTTTCTCTCGAGTTTTCGCTCAGTACTATCAATGAGTTTTTGTCATAGCTTATTCATATCACATAACGTTTATGCACTCGGATCATTTCCTGCCCTTCGCAAAGTAGTCTAGGCTAAGAACACATAACATTTAACCTAACCAATCCAGGTATATACGTACATTCATATAAGTTCATTTCACTTATTATCTTTGTCAATCATATTCTTGGCACTCAGCCTTCAAATATCGTTCACAAAGAACTTTTAGATTATAATTTAAGAAAACATACCTTATCAATTTCGAGGATTCCACGAGGTCAAAGCACGAAGATTTTTTTGAAACCATTCATGGTTTTCAAAACTAAAATAATTGGTTTTAAAGTCAAAATCATGTATATGACTCAAAAAGCAATGTATCGATCCTAGGGATATCTAATCCCTGCTCTGATACCACTAAATGTGAGACTCAAAAATAAAATTCCTGTTATTTTCAAATCCCAAATTGTAAACCATTTATTCAATATTTCCAAACATTTTCAACTCAAACATGGATATAGAAAAGACTTATTAAATTATACAATCAATTTATTAGAAATGTAACAAATAAAATCCACTTCTTTAAAACATCTTTTCAAAACAATCTGTGCAGCTCAAATTTAAAACTCAAATATTCCCAAATTTGTGCCACATTTAAATAATATAGAATAAAGATAGAAAAGATAAACTCATACTTAAATATTGATAAAAATCTCATATATAGATATACCCCGAACTTGGGCCCAAATCCATTTTTACAAAATACACACACAAATCAGTAGAAGCAAAATATCATCTATACATATATGTACAAGTCTGTACAAAACAAAAGCTGAATAAAACACCAGAGCCAGACCTCATACAGAAATCTTGATATGCCACTGATCAACGGCTCGCAAGTCCAATGCAGCTACCTACGATCTGCACCACAATTCAACATTCAAATATGTGAGTATTCACAAATACTCAGTAAGTAGAAATTAGAATATTGAATAAATGAAGTGCAGGAGAACTGCAAGATGTCGTGCTGGACGAACACAAGGGCGTGCTCAACAGCTATCCCAGTTGAGACGTCGTGCCAAAATAAACATGAGCTGTGTTCATATAACACAGGTCCAGGTAATACGATCGTGCTACCTTAGAGTACTAGGGCATGCTCATACACAATCCTAGAATGGCCCAGCAGTACGGGGCGTGCTGGTCAGCATGTGATCATGCTGAGCTACTACTTTGGTACTTTACAATCTGATTTCATCTTAATTCTCAGCAAATAAGTTATGCATAGGTATAAACCCAACCAACATCAAGTATATATCATTCACACAGTGTTCAAACTCATCAAACACATAAACTCACTTGTTTGCATCACAATATGGTCAAGTACCAGACATATCATTACATATAAACTCATCATATAACTCACAATTCATCCAACCAGCATTTATTAATCAATCAGCAGTAAAATATGCTATAATGAATACAATGCATCATGTGTATGCAATGAATCCCAAGTGCACACATATGTGAATGTCCATCGGCATCTCACCTGCATCACGAGTCTCACGCGGCATCACGAGTCTCACGTGGCATCGAGCATCGAACTCAGCATCGTGAATAAATCACGGAATCAGCGGGAATCTCTCAACTGACATGTCAGGAGTCTCTCAACTGACAGTACGTGTCTCACGCTGTATCCTCTGTAGCTCAGTGTCACACAAAACATGCAACACAATGAATGATTATATGCATTGAACATGCTACAAGATAATCTCAAATGTATGCTCAAATCAAGAAAGTCTCATGCTCAATATATACATGCTAAAGCAAGTCACATACTACATGTCAACCATAAGTCAACAATATGTCAATCAGGCATATAACCAAATAGAGCATACCAACACAATCTCAATCAATACTCATATCAATACAAGCTAGAAATCACATCAATCTAATTATGTTTCACACAAACATAATATATATATGAGTATTTTAGTTCTCTTTTAAAGCTTTTAAGCTTTATATCTTTTAACTCTTGTTCCTTTAAGTATAATAATACTTAACTAAGGAAATCACTTACAAAAATACTAGATACTCATAAGTATAAAGGTCGTAAGAGGAATCACTTACCTAAAAATACGTGCACACTCGCACCACTTAACACCGCCTTCATTTCTTGGCTCATAATCGTCTAGATCCTCCTAGACAAGTATTAATTCATAAATAACTCATTCATAACTTAATTTCCTTCCTAGAACATCAACCAACTTCTAATCATGTTCCAACAACATTCCAGCAACTAAATAACCTACCAAACTCTGAATTCAACAAGTTTTCAGCAAGCTTACATAGTCACAACTATCCAAGAACAAGTATATAAGCTTACCTTCACACATGGGATCAATTTTTGGCAAGAAAAATGTTAATTTCATCCAAACACGTTGCTGAACACTTCCTAGGGTTTCTGAATCGACATGCCTACTTATTTTCTCTATTTTGAAATAAATGGAAAACTGATTCGATCAAGTCAGTTTAGTCCCGATGAACAAGACCTCGAGCACGGGTCGTGCCACATGCGTACCGTGCTTCTCTCTATTTTTGCAAGAATCGGACGGGGTCGAGCTAATCATCCCGTGCTAGCATGCTCATGGTCGTGTTGTATACTGATTTTCCAAATGTTTTCTAAATCGATCAGATTTGATCCGAATAAATGCAGTTTTTATTTTATTTTAAATCATACAATTTCAAGGACGTTACACAATCCATGTTTGTAATCCACGTGCTAGATCCTCCTCGTAGTAATCATGCTATACCTGCACAACATATAAACACAATCAAAGGGAGTGAATACATAGAATTACTCAGTAAGTGTAAAATAGATTGATCTTTAAATGAAGTGCAGGGGAACTATATTTGCACTGGTGTGCTAATGAACATGGGGTCATATTCATACTTAAATTCCCTAATGAACCAATGCCACACCAAAACATAAGTTCATTCTTATTCGTATTCAAAATCCAATTCGATGATGTGCTGATCAGTATGAGGACGTACTAATTCTCAGAAATTCCCATTAAATCCCTGTTTTAAGGTAATTTAGCACACAATAATCTATACCTTAATTCCATTATTTTCATAGGCTATTTCCTTATCCTTTCACACAAATTTATAACCACACAGGTTCATTTTACTTAATTATGAACACAACATTAATATCCAATAATAATACATAAAGCATGAAGAATCTAGCACAAAGCTAGCTACACACCAATTCCATCTCTTATACATAGCAACTTGTTCATACAGAATGTCAATATAACACACAGCTTTACATTAATGATCAAATAAGATAGCCACACAGGCAACGCTAATCATACAAGTATTACATCACACAAGTATCAATAGTCCGCACAGGAATTCATTAATTAAGCAGATAACAATCCTGATCACACAGATTTATATCCACACATGATAGCACACAACAATACAAGTCACATAGATCTATATCCACACAGCATAGCACACAGCAATCATAAACCACATAGGTTCTATATCCACACAGGATATCCATACTATAACATTGTAATCATATGAATGCAAATGTATGCAATGCCAATGCTAATACAAATCCACACAGGATGAGCCCGGGTTATTATCCACCATAGCACATAGCAGTTGAAATTCTCTATTGCATACAGCATAGGAATGGCACACAGCCTGAGCACACAGCTTTGAACATATAGCTTGTAAATACTGACCGCACACAGCTTAGTCTAAGACAGCACATAGCACGTCCTTTATACACACAAGAAAAGAGCCACACAAGCTCGTGTCACACAAAGGCTTATACAATACGTGAATGTATGAATGTCATTTGTATCGTATCAACACACAGTATAAGAATGACATTCATATCAACACACAACATAGCTCACACAAAGCATGTCAAATACCACATAGGTATAAACTATCATGAGAACATACCTAACAGGTATATCTAACATCAATGTATATATATATCAAACATATGTCATCCAAGACATATAGCCAAATCATATTTTAATTACATTCATACAAATAAATTAATAAGAAAAGAATTATTTCAAGACTTATAACATTCTTTCATTTTATTCTCAAACCATAAAATCATGTTTAACATACTAGAATAGATGAAATTAACTATAAGTCAATCAATTCCTCACATTTCGAACTTGATTCATCTAAATCTAACAATCTCAATCACAATATTATAGGCCAAATATATTGACATATAGATATTCTTAGCAATTCTACATTCTTACTTATACAAGATCATTATATGAATTATTTTAGTAAGCATCATATCATTTACCTTCGAATACAAGCAAAATTAACCATGTCAACACCGAATTAATCCCTCCTCAATTGTCGTAGAGATCCTCTTGTACGAAATTAATTATATACAATTCATTAAATATCCATTATCACATTGATTCTAACCTTAAAATCATCAAACCAACATTTATAAACCTTATGTCAACCATTCTCACAACTTTCCTTAACAAACCTAATCTTCCTCAATTTCATTCACTAATTCACATATCCAACATCCTTTCCATAGTCATATTCAAGTTCCATTCAATCAATAACATATTTTCCCAGCAATAATTTCAATTCAAACTCATTAAATCATCTAATTCAAACATAAACTTTCATAACTCTTGTAAACCATATGTCAACGCTTACCTTGTTGATTTTAGGATGGATACTTGCAAGAATTAAAGCTCAAATCCCTTCCTTCACACAAGAACAAACTGATTTCTCACTTCTCTGGCCTTTTCTCACTTTTTCTCTAAAGGTTTGAAAATTAAAAAGTCTTGAATGTTCTTGGCTCTTCATAAATCATAACATATATTTTTTCTAGAAAGTCGTGAAGTATGCATGGTGGGAAGTGATTTACGCGTGGTCGTGCCGAGGACGTGTTCTTCACTCCTAACACTTGTTCTTTGCTTTTTAAAGATTTTTCTCATTTTTCTTTAGTTATTTCACATCAACCTTATATCAACCTTTGATCAACCTTTCTCTACTTGTGTTTAAACATTTATTTTCCTTCATTTTAATATGAAAAGTCTTATTTTCATTCATCATTTCCCGTAAAATAAATTTTCAGGATGTTACAAAGAGTAATTCTATATGTGTTATAGATAATGTCGATCATTAAATATCTACGAAAGATGTCTGAATACGTAGAAGAGATTGAATTTTGAATTCTCTCAATGAACCCAAAATTAAGGAATAATTTTCTTTTGGATTAATGATTACATTGTTGAAGTTAGAATGTGTTTTAACAAAATCAATGATGAAATCGGGGAATTAGTTTTGAAAATAAGTGTTATATCTTAATTAAAGGCATGATTTGTCAAAGTTGTTGGAAGTGGTAAAATGTATTTCCCCGTGGAAAATATGTTTCAAAATTTTGGTTTGAAAAAGTCGAAAATGAGCCAAAAATGTAATATCGTGAAATTGGATGTGATCCAATAAATTACATTTTATGGACCATTGTATGATCTTAGTGACCAACGTGGAAATAATCGGGACGATATTTAGATGTGATACTGAGTTTGTGAAATTTAGACGTAATCACATAATTATGCAATCGGGATGGTGATTTGTCAAAAAAACTAATAAATTCGTTTTGATTGTTTGACAAGTTTTTAAGTAATACGAATTACTTATGTTAAGTAGGTTAGCCTTAATTGAAATCATAGTGGGTATGTTTGTTGGACTTAACCTAAATTTTATGGGTGTTTGAATATTTAGTATATGCATAAAGATAAAATTTTAGCGATTCGAGAGTGACTTAAGTAATGAGGATTACTTATAATAATTAATATAATATTAATTATAGTCTCAATTTGAGTGTTATTAGGTAATACAGATTTTCCACAAAGATTATGTGTTAATTTTTGAAATTCTATTGCAAAGTTCACTGTGTGTGCATACGTGCCTATGTGGACGTTAAAACTTATTGCGTAATAAGTTGACAATACCATTTGTTGGATATTGGCAAAACTTAATGTGATAACTTGAAAATACTATTTTTTGGGTATTAGAATTTCATTTTTATGGTCATTATTAATTTTTAATTAGTTTAAATGTTATTTGGACGTGTAAATTGTTTAGTACAATTTATTAGAAATATCACCTTTCTAGATAAATAAAATTTCCATAATTTTAATTGATCACATAATGAACATAAGTTAACTAAGTTATTGTGACTTAGAAAGTGGAACTAAAAATTTGGAATCTACTATTAATAGTTAAATTTTGGGCTAACTAATGTATTAGCCCAAATAAAATCATGATTTTGTCACATTGTGTGTAGAGCCCTTTTTATGTGAACCAAACACTCGATTAAGATTTAATGAACAAATAGTAAATTAAGTATAATGATATAATTCCTTATTTAGAGAGCAATAAATTCTATAGTTAATACTTATTTGTGTTGTATTTATTATCTATTTACTACTTCTAAAGACAATCAATATTGAGGTAAACATAATCGCTCGTTAGGCTCAAGTAGCATTGATCACATAGGTTGGAAATAGTTTTTTTCAATACACAATTAGAAGCGACGAGCTTTTAATGTAACGCCCTCAATTTCTCCTCAATTTCTAGTTTAATTTAAATTTAAATTAATATATGTAGGAAAAATAGGAATAAATTTTCGTGAATTATTTTAAATAATAATTCGGTAGAAAGAGGTGAGAATTAGTTAGAAATAATTCATAAGCTATAAGAAATATTAATCGGAGGTTGTAGAGTTAACGGAAAAGAGAAAATTGAGGGATTAGTGAACCAGTTGTGATCGGGGGTATAATCAATTTTGAATGGGTGTTGTTATGATGAGGGTAATTGAATGTAGGAAGAATATAGTTAAGGGTTTCAAAAAGGAAACATATGAATTAGGATGATTAGGGTATTTTGGTTGGTATGAGACATTAAATGATGGCTAAACAAACTTGTTTAGTAAAGTAATGGTGATTAGTGTTAAGAAAAAGAAGAGAGGAAATTAGAGAAGAAAGAAATAACACTAATGTATTGATGCATATCATATATATTTATTCATTAATCTGATGAATGTGAGATTGATGTGAACTTATAATGTCAATAATAGGAAATTCGAGTTACGGCAAGGATGGCTTGTGACGGAATCCTTAGATGTTTGGCTAAGATAAGTAACACGAGCGCAACTTCCCTATTCTGTATGTCTTATTGAATGCATGTTGCTTATGGTATGAGCATGTTGAATTAATATGAGAGATTAAATGTCTATGTTGTGATTGGGATGGTTTGATGTGATGCGATCATGAGTAAGTTTGTGCTGATTGGTTATGTTGGCTACAATGATATTTTGTTAACGCTTGTTTGGTTGTTAATGAGTGTGAAATATATTGTTTCGTACGAATATGTGGATTGCTTGAAAGATGCATGTTTGGTGATCTGATAGATTTGATTGCAAATAAATGTTTAGTTGATGTTATGGAAACTAATGTGCTTTATTAGCTTACGAATAAGAAAAAGATATAATGAGATGAGTCTATAAAGTCTGATTATAAGTTTATGTTTACATGATTTGATGAATTATGAGTGGGTCCTAAATTTTGACTATGATCGATAACATGTGTGTGCTTATGTGCACTTATGTGAACTTGAATGATTTTGTATGGTTATGGAATTGAAATGGTATATGATGGATATTAATATACAAATGTGGATTATAAATATGAGATTAATATTGATTTGTTTGATTCAGGTGAATTGTCTATGATTATGCATATACCTTATGAGTTGATTAAATTGATAATATTCATACTTGAAATGTGATAGTATGCTCATTGATAAACAGTTGATAGTTTGTTGATATCTTATTGATATCTCGTTGATATAGTAAGCATGTAATTGCTTATTTAACCTGATTGGCTGAGCATGTGTATGAGATTGATGATGAGATGTATGAATGTATTGATCATTCATTGTGAAATATAGCATGATTGGCTTGTAAATGCATGACTTGGTGGCATAGATTGTGCACGTATATGATGCATGCATGATTTG
Organism: Breynia disticha f. nivosa; assembly: GCA_948193385.1. Classification (NCBI taxonomy): domain Eukaryota; kingdom Viridiplantae; phylum Streptophyta; class Magnoliopsida; order Malpighiales; family Phyllanthaceae; genus Breynia; species Breynia disticha. The sequence goes on along the minus strand of CANYCX013060952.1, from coordinate 1,189 downwards.
GGGCTCTTAGTGAGGAATGTGAATAAAATAATAAAGGCTCTTAGTGAGCATAATGAGGGACTGGTTATGGCCAAAACAAGGCGTTAAAGGGTATATCACACGTCGTGGATTAAATTCCGAAATACGACCTCTGAGGATATATCAACAACCTACCTGGGGTGAGATGGGGAATTTCCCAAGCACACAGGAGATGGGTTGGGGGTCTTATAGACTTCTACATAAATATTTCGGGTAGTATATAACAAATACTACACCGGGCACAGTGGTGAATTATTCAGTACACAGACGTGTGTATGAATGTGTCAAACAAAAACAAGGCAAAATTCAGGCCAAGTAAGGGCGTAAATATGGATCCAATTATATAACCACATACTCCCGGTCGAAAGGCCCATTTGCAAATGTCAAATTAACGGCCAAGTAAGGGAGTAAATTTAAAACTAACTGGGATTCCGGGTGATCATGCTTAGAAATGCATTATATGTCATGCATTCGCATTTATCATATCGCATATGATATGTCTTTATAAACTTATGATATGTTTGTGCATATGTGGCTATGAAATGATGGTGCCGAGTTTGTATGTAGTCTCGTGTGAATCATGAGAATTGAAGTGACCTAGTGTGACCCAAAATTTAATTACCACCCATTGTTATATATATAATTTCTCTTAAGGTGATACTTAAATCTTGGACATCATGAGTTTAGTAGAAATTCCGAAATTCCGAACCCAACTGTTTCACACATTCATTTGAATAATATACAATCATCCTTCATTACTAAACACGCGTTTGCAATGTTTTACAAAAACTATTCAGGGTTATATAAGAAAAGAAACCAGACTAATTCCATTTCAAACATAACCCTACAAAATGAATAGTAACAAATACAATTTAAAAAAAAATAAAAAACAGGAGAGAGAAACTCCGGTGCACAGCCCACCTCAGTCTTTTAGTCTGCAATCTGAGTCGGAACGTTCAGAAGCTCTACACCTTCCGATCCAAAAATATATCCTCAGGTCCCTGCCCAACATGGCAGGTATAGAACACCGTGAGTCGCGAGACCCAATAAGCAACACTTACCGACATGGACAACCATCCACAATTTAATTATTCACACACTTAAAATAATTCACATTATAAACCTACTCATGGTTTAATAGATCATAATAAACCATACATCACAAAGTAAC
>CANYCX013060169.1:0-12035 GCA_948193385.1 Breynia disticha f. nivosa | reverse complement strand
ATTATTACGATCATTTAATTATGCATTCTTTATTTCTATCATGTCTTATTATTGTTAATTATGAATGCTTAATGATTAAACAATGATGTGTTTATTTTTTTAATGAATGGTATGTTTTTCCCGGAATTATTTGCAATGATGAAACAATTATGTGGGTGTTTTTTTTTAATCATTGGCAGCAATGATGGGCGGCAACGATGAGCGATGTTGATGGGTATGATTTGAGGTGTATTCCTCCAAATCTTATATGAGGAAAACCACAAAAACACTCTAACCATGTAATTATTTTTTAACTAACCCTAAATCAGTATTTACTTTATAAGCTACCCTAAACATGTAATTATTTTTTCTAGTTAGAACAAAATAGTAAAAAGCCGTTATAACAGAGTTACAAGAATATCCTTATTCATAATTTCATCTAACTTTTTCCTCAATAATTAAGGCTAATACGAGCTTAACCACCATTCCTTAATCTATTGCAAATCTAGTTGTTGCTTATATTATTAGGATGGAGTGAGTATTATAAGTAGAAGATGAGGTCAACATTCACCTGCAAACTATATATGCTTTGAGAGTTTTCTGCACTAAATTCAGCCTGTTATCATAGTAACGAATGAAAGAAACAGACCAACTTGGTGGCTGCACTGGCAATTTGGTTCGCGTAATGATTTCAAATGTTTTAGATATTCTGTTCTGTTGGCTTGTGTTTCTTGGTTATTCTTCATGCGAAATTTCAATTGCAGAAGGTGGAGAGGTTGAAATCATTGTGCCTCCAGTATGCAGCTACGTTACTACGTACTACTCAATGGTTGATATCATCTTCTGTTGCTATCCAAGGGCTAGAGGAGCCTCCTTCCGCAGCAATTCAAAATCATACTGTGGCAGAGTCGGTAAATCATACTGTAGCTGAGTGGGTAATGTAAGTTTGAATAAATGTGCTATCGTGCTGGAAAAATAGGACATGAAACTGTGCTGTGTGTTGGTGTCTGATCCACGATTACATTGCAGAAAATTTGAAAGGGAATTCAATGTGGAGCTTCAGAGTCTGGTACCGATGTTAAGCAACAGTTCCCGAGCGGAACCATTCTTGACTCATCTTGCACAGTGGATTCTTAGAGTTGGAAACGACCAGTGAATTGAAGTATTAATTTGTAAGTGTTCTTTAGCCTGTGATTGTTACTTGTTCTTCAAAATTTAGAACGCTATTACTGAATTAATCAACATTTTTGCGATGTTACTCGTTACATTGTCTGATGATTCTTCTAGTTTCTTGTGTTTAACTCCCACATCATTATCTGCAGATATTAACTGTATCAGATTCATTATATGTCGGCAAGAATGGAACGATAAAGCGTTTTGGACCGGTTTACAAGTGAGCTGATATCGGTAGATTAGACTGGTTTTAAGTACTTTTTTTTTGTTATTATCTCTTTTAGTTTTTATTATAATTCCAACCCAACATTCTGATACATGACTAATGATAGTGAAGCAAAAATTGAATCTGGAGCATGAAGTTTATATTAGACCCTCTAAGGAATTAAATTCATAACACAAAAGAGACAGATAGAGAAGAAACACTGTGATGGTTGGAATTAAACTGACATTTTTAGGCGGAATCTCCTGGGTTTAGGCTGAAAAGTCCAAGTAGGGGATAGAAGCAACAAGGTGCCAAAAATCTCCTCTCCGTTTTCTGCTTTTTTCTTCCAGAATTGGACTTCCCCGAATCTGCAGAGATCCAAGGGAGGGAGGAAGGCCTACGCTTGGCAGCGACTGGAGTTGAGGGCATCCCTCAATACTTAATTCTTGAAGAGAGGTGAGTGTTCGGATCTTACCAGATATTGATCTCAGACTTCGAAATCCACTTATTTGGAGAATGGTTAATGAAGTGGGAAGCAGCAGCGAATGATGTGGGAAGGAATTGACCTCATCCATAACTCCTCCAACTTGTATTCTGAGTTTTTCAAGACAGGTAAGGGCGTTGAGACTTTGCTCTAACATTACCTTCCTCTCCAGTTTGTCACAATAAGATATCACAAGTTCATTTAACTTTGAGGGCAATCCTCCTTCTGGAAAGGAGGCTACTTGTGGGCAGTCATACATTTCCAGAGTTTGAAGAGATGTGAACTGGTGAAGATGATTTGGAAGTGACCTCAACTTCTCGCACTCGCTCAGACGCAACTCCAAAAGGGTGGAGATGGGTGTTGCCATATCTGGGAATGACTCTAAATTTGGACAATATTCTATTACCAGATGAGTGAGGGCACTTTGCAGTGGGAGTGACCTACACAATTGTGCTTCTACTGGACTCCTGCTAATGCGAAGAACCCTTAGCGTAGCAGGAAAGGCTAAATTTGAGGGAAGAATGAGAGCATTACATTCATCGATGATCAACACCTCAATTTGAGACATCTCCACACTACTAATTGAATTATCATTATTCTCTACTACTACTCCCTTCGGTAGACTCACTAAAGAACCACACAAGTCTACTTCCACATTCTTCACACTACATGGCAAACCTCTCCTCGGGAATGTTTCCAGTTCTGGGCATCTTGAAACTCTCATATGTGTGAGAGATGTGAGGCTATGTAGCTGATTTGGTAGCTTCTTCAACTTATCACACCCTGATACTGTCAAGTTCTCAAGATTGACAGGAAAATTCCCTTCCAACAATGACATCATTTCATTACATGCCCAAATCTCCAATTTCTTCAAACTCCTAAGCCTCTCCACATTAAATCCATCTTCCCACAGATGCTTTAGTTCATCACAATCACCAACAACAACCATCTCCTGGAGTGACCCCAAGGCTTCTAGAAATGCTCCATTCAAACTCTCAAGGCCCGAAATCTTTGTGATTTTCAGAGTTGTGAGGGACGCGAGGTTGGATATACTTCTCAGAACCACTTCTTTACATCCTTCTACTTCTAATTCATCAAGATTTGGAAATGACAAGCTGCATACTTCTAGTTTTGGACAAGTCCTTAGCTCAAGTTTCTTCAACTTAGGAAATACATGTCCTCTGCCTTCATTAATGCTATAGTTGGACCATTCATACAACTCTTTCATATTCTCAAATCTCAATATCTTCAAAGATGAAAACACTTCAGCTGAAGATGCAACACTCCCATAGAATGCCTTCTCCACTTGTTTTATCCCATCCATCCCTTCTATGCTCAATTCTTCAAGTGAAGGAAGTTGACCTAATGCTGGCAGTGCCGCAACATTACAACAATTGCGGAACCTTACAATTTTCATGTTACCAAACCAAGGATCTCCAATCCATGATGCCAACTCTCGACCTCCATAGTACTCTATTGAAAGCTCCATTATGTTCTTATGAGGCTTCAATGCTCTAAGAACTTCTTCCTCATTCTTTCTGTTACGAGCATCATCAAACTTATGAGTCCATTCCAGCGTTAATCCATCAATTCCCACCAGCTGTCCCATCTTCCAACACACTACATCCTCAACATTTATTGCATTTTGCAGCGTTGAGATCTGTTGTTGACCTTGGAGATTAGGAATCCTCAAGAGTTCTAGCATCCTACCTTCATCACTTCTCCCAACAACAAGCTTGCCAAGTATATGCAAGTTTTTCATGTTGCCAATGCCCAATGGCATTTCTCTCAAAGCGCATGTACCTCGAATATCAAGACATTGTAAATTAATCAGATTGCAAAAGCCTTTTGGTAGCTCACGAAATGAAAGGCACCTGAATAAGATTAATACTTTCAAATTAAAGAGTTTGCACAATAATTCAGGCAACATCTCTATCTCTGAATAAGAAATATCGAGACATCGCAAATGCTTTAGGCAATCAATGGAATCTGGCAGCTCCTTTATGGCGTAAGGCAGTGCTAGCACCCTCAAGAACTTTAATTTTTGAATGATAACATCCAACACCGTGGGACTCAAGCATGCACATGGCCGACCGTCATTTAGTGCCAGGAATGTTCTCAGGTGCTTCATTTCATGAAATCTTTCAAATCTCGAAGCAACTTCTAATATACGAATAGTAAAAGCTGAATGACGTACCTCTACATACGACTTCTCCGCTTCCTCATCTAAATTGAAGCATATGTTTCCACTAATAGATCTAGCAAGATCAACTATAAGACCATGCATCACAAACAACAATTCGTTAGAGCTACTCTTCTGAAAAAAGGATCTTGCCAGTAAATCATCGAAATACCTGTAACCATCTTTCAACTTTGTTACAAAACCCTCCGACATCCATAATAAAACTAGCTTAGTCTTGTCAACTTCATAGTCTTTGGGAAAAATTGCTGTGTAGCGAAAGCATAGCTTTAAACAAGGGGGAAGATGATAGTAACTCAATTTTAAGGCTGGAAGCACACTTGTCTCCTCCTCCCATATTTTACTGTTCAACAATTCGTCCCATGAACAACTGTCTTCCTTGCCCCGCAAGGCGCCTCCAAGAGCTTTAGCTGCTAAAGGTAGGCCATTACACTTCCTGGCAATTTCTTCGCCTACTTCTCTTAGATGCGGATGTCCATTAAAATTTTTTCTTCCCAAAGCATGATAAGCAACTATGGAGAGACAATTGTCATTCGACAATTCTCCCAGAGGATAACCTGTAGCTCTATTAACCATCAACGAAACATGTTGGTCACGAGTTGTGAGGATAATTCTGCTTTTAGGAGAACCTGTTTCAAATGGCTTGTAAAAGAGTTCCCACTTAGCATAATCTTTAGTCCACACATCATCTAAGACAACCAGAGATTTCTTCTCATAGAGTTTCTCCTTCAATTTCGCTTGAAGAGAAATGAAATCTTCTTCAATTCTACCGCCCAATTGTCTTAGAATTGTCTTAGTTATACTGAGGACATTGAAATCATCACCAATAGTAACCCAGGCCTTCAAATCAAACTGCAAGGTGTCATCGTTGTAGATAAGCTGAGCAAGTGTGGTCTTACCAACGCCACCCATTCCAACAATAGGAATAACAGGAGTTCTTCCATCACAGCCTTCAACATTGAGTTGATTCAGAATCTTCTTCCGATCCTCTTCTCTGCCATAAACATGTGCTTCATTGACCAACAGGGACGTGAGTATAGTTGCTCTATCATCCTTAACTGGGCTCTTGCTTCCCTCAACACTCAACTTAAAAAATTCCATGCGATCTTTTATGCTTTGTAACCTTTCAGAAACATTTTTTATCTCCGCTGAAGTAAACTTGGCTAAAGAAGAAGTAATCATTTTCTTTACCTTGCTTGTTCCAGCCTTAGATTCAATCATGGCCTTGGTGTTGAATCCATCAAGAATATCCTCCACATCATAAGCCAAGTTTTGGAGGTTGTTGAACCAGCTCTTCACACTCCCATTCGTCATCTGCTGCTTTTCTGCATTCTCAAGCACTTCTTTGATTGTCATCAATGTTTCTTCCCACTTGTAGAGTTCTTTCCGAACTCCTTTCTTATGTGCATATTTGAGCACATGGCCGGATCTTAAGTCAACCAATAATGACTCAAACAAAGGAGCAAGAACAGCCCCTCCAACCATAGTCAACACTTCCATTGCAAAAGATTTGAACAAACTCGACAACTCAGAAAAGAAAATCACAGAATTTGTTTTGAAAGAGCGGTTTCTATCATCCAAAGCCAACTTGTGTTCTCATTTAACTAATCTCAATTATAATAATGGTACATATTTTCTCTTTAATTTCCACGAGGGATGTCCTACCATGTGCTATTGTCTTCTGTGTTTTAATTGTTTTTTCACGGGGTTTGACTAATGATTCTGCAAGATGGTGACTTGAAGGATCACTCTTAAATTTGCCTTTCTGGCCTCGATTGATCAGTGTTCTCTAAACACAGTAAAGACAATATGAGGTAAATGAACTCTTGTAAGTCTCTAAATGCTCTTGTCTTAGCTATAAGAGGTTCATGAAAGCCGTTATCCTTGAATAATCTATTGCTTTCATTGATAAAATTACAGGTTCTGAAGAGTAACGAATTAGTTTATTGAAGACTCAATGATTTCAAGGCTGGGAATGATTCAAGAAGGCTGAAGATTTGTTTTGATTTTGTTTTATGCATTGTACACAAGTTGCTTTCTGTTTGTGCACTTGTTTTCTGTTTTTCAAAGTAACTAGGCAAATTACTGTTCGATTGGATTTGAATGTTTTTGGTTTTAATTCTTATCCATGTAATGATGTTTGTCAGTCTGAAATTCAGTTGCAAGTTGTTAGCGGCAAACTGAAGTCAGAATCAATAGTTGTCCAGGAGTGGTAGTTGATTGAAGTTGCTGACACTGTTCACTGTAGCAAATCCTTCAATCTGATTTTGTTGTACTGATGCAAGTATTTAAGTAATGAAATATAGTTTTTCTGGTGTGTGGACTTCAGAACACCAGCTCAAAATCTCTGTTTTCTATTCCTCTGAATTTTCTTCTTTTATTGCTCAAGAACAAGCTGCAGAATTCTGGCGTGTTCTTCTTGTTCTTAGTGAATTTCCAGAAATCTGCCAACATTGTTAATGTGCAACAAGAGGGAACCCATGTTGATATTGCTTTGAAGTTGACTCCGGCAAGCTCAAAAGCTGATATAAGTTTCACTAAGCTGATCTGTAAACATTTACATTTGCGCAGACAGGTATTATTCAAAACTATTAGAGCATATACAATGGGATTCATCCCCATTGTATGGGTAAACCTCTCTCCACCATGAAGTTCAATAACAAGTTTATAAGCAGAAAGAAAGAGTTTAATAAATAAAAAATTAAAATATTGACGCGACATTCTCATAAATTTTTTTAGTAGTTGCACATTAAAAGTCTCCGCGTTTAAACATTAATAGATTATTCTCACAAATCTTAATACATAGAAATGTGTTAATACAGAATTCTCTTCTGCATAAATTGTATTGAGAAGAATTAAGAAAAACAACAAAATCATAATTAACCAAACAAATGAAATCATTGGAAGTGAAGTTCAAATATTGTAAATGGAGGAAAGGATGTTCTTGAGATGGGTATTGTAACTAAGAGGCCTTTCCACAGGAACCAAGTGCCCTGCCTTGCCTATGTAATGCACTCTTGCTTTACCTTCTACTTGCCTGTATAGACCTAGATGTTAAGTTTCTCACAATTATATTTTGATAATAATATAAATATATTTTTGTCAATTCATCTAATATTAATTATATATAATTAATATTTTATTAAGTATGAATTAAATAATAACATAAATAAATTAAATAATAACATAAACTATTATTTAAAGACAAAGAAAATATAATCTAATTTAGACAGCAATAATGTGGTAGTAAAGTACTTTCACCGTCTCATATTATAGGTCGTGTAAGGTTTCGGCTACAGATTAAGAATACAATTTAGTTTAGTGTACAATTAATTACTATGTTCTTTTACTTGGGTACATCAAAAACACCACTAAATTAAATTTGTATTAGAAATATTCTACACTGAAAATGTAAAACGATATATAATATTAGAAAAATATACTTTTTTAAAATGATATATATTATGAGACGGAGGAGTGACATTTAATTGAATTTAATTGAATGTAACGTTTTGGCATATGTGGGTACCTGTTGAGGTTTTCAACTTCCTCTTTGTTGAAAATTTGATCATCCTCTCCCCATAAAAGATGTATTTTCTGCATTAAGTAAACTACATAAATTTAATATTAAAGTTATTAAATGAAATTATTTGAATAAATTTATACTATTATTAATAGAGATTTACAAATAAGTATATGTTTAAATATATGCGAAATATACATACCAAAAAAACTCATTTTTTCTTGGTAAAAAATGACAAAGCACGATATTTTTCACACTTATTTATTTTGTAGATTATATGTGTGGATTGAATTTTGGTAGTAACGAGAAATGAGTTAGAGCTCATTATGTTTATGTTCGTAAATTCATCATGTTCATAGACTCATTCGTAAGTTCATTATGTTCACAAACTTATGTTAACAAGTCCATCCGTAAGTTCTCCGATAACTTATTTTTCAAAAAATTATTTAATTATATCAAACAATATCTATGTAATGTAACCACATAGTCAAAGGAAACTAACTTAAAGTCAACATGAAAAATAAGTTTTTTTACAACCTTATTTTGAGAAAATTATTTTTCGTTTCTTTAACTTGGAAATACATTTTCCTCATCTACTCTCCTTTATCCTTTTATATATTAGTCAATATCTTTATAATTCTTATTTTTTATAAATTTTCATTCAATGAAAGTATTTATTAATAACAAAAAAATATGAATAGTTGAAAATAAAAACTTAGTTAATTAAAAAATAAAAATTACTTTATTTTAACATGTTATCCATAAAAATATATTTTCAATTTTAAATAATAACTATTACGAAAAATATTTCTTTTTATTCAAAGCAAACATAAAAAAATTTTTCATCTCAATTTTCATGTGATTAGGGGTGTCCAATAATTGGATAACCGACCGAACCGACCGATAACCGAAATAAATTTTCGGTTCGGTTTGGTTTTTTCCAATGTCGGTCGGTTTTCGGTTGGTTATTTTATATAATGCATCGGTCGGTTCGGTTTGAACCGAAAACCGACCGAAAAACCGAAAAACTCATTTAATATTTTGTATTATATAGTTTAGCCTTTAGGAATTAGGGTTCATGTCAAACTTTTGTTCCTGCCTCCACTCCAACGTCTTACTCTAACCTTTCGACGAATCCGACCCACACACACCAGCGAGGCAGCGACACCACCTCACATTATTTCAACTTCTAATCCGTTTCCTCCCTCCATCTGCCACCTTCAGCTCCATCTTTCCGGCCCGCTACCTCCTTCATTGCTGGCTGAACTACACCTCATCCTTCGTCGTTGCTGACTAGCTGAACTGCTGAAGTGCATGTCCCATTGAACGGCCCTGTTGCACGACGCATGCCCAGCCTCACTGAACGGTCCCTGCTGCACGCCCACGTCCTCTGCCCCTGCTGGCTTCCGCCTCCCTCTCCATTAAATTTAGGTATGTTATGTCTTAAAATTTAATTGTATTTTGTTTTCTATCATGTGATAATATGAATATGCTGTAATTTGAAAAGGATTCTGAATTTCTTGTTGACTTGTTGTTGGCTTGTTGTTATGTAGAATGTTTGTGAGTCGTGTTTACTGCTTTGAATGTGCTGCTTGTATTAGCTGCTGGATTGAAGGAGGATTCTGATTTACTGCCTTTTGTTTTCTATGTAGAATGCTGCTGGATTGAAGTACTTCAAGAACGATTGATATTGTTCTTATGTGTATTGTTTTGGATTAATTGGTTTTTGTTATCCACCTTCTAAACTTGTCATCTATTTTGTTGCAAACTTGCAATGGTTTTATTTACACATGTCTATTTACTTCTGGACATGAGAACATTGGTTGGAATTAAAAATTTCCACATTAAATCTCAAAAAATCCAAACTCCAAACTTAAGGTAAAAAATTCGGTCACCGAACCGAACCGAACCGAAAATTTCGGTTTGGTTCGTTCGGTTATTACGCATAATACGGATCAGTTCGGTTTTTTTTCAACCCATTTTCCGTTTTCGGTTTTTTCGGTTCGGTGGCCGAAACCGACCGAACCGACCGAATGGACAGTCCTACATGTAATTACCAAACAAGAAAAATATTTCTTTTTATTCAAAACAAACATAAAAAAATATTTTCCAAAAAATTTATTTTCCGTCAAATAAACGGAGCCGAAGTATTATTTTGGATACCTGTCCTGGTTGCAGACGACTAGGAGAAAAATCTTTATCGCTAATGAGAAGTGCTTCCAAAAGTTGTCTTCTTTCTTGCTTGTATTTCCCGTACAAAGTCTGCCAACCAAATTAATTTAAAATATGCATCAAATTAAGACACTGCTTAAATCACATTCTGTTATTATCTTTTTACATTTCCAACAAATTAATAGTTCAAAATTCATTGATGTTGTTAGAAAATAAGTGAAAATTTTACTCTAAAGAATTGTTGAATGTAAAAAATTTATAAGTAATATAGATCTATAATTTAAACTTTTAGGTAAATATGTAATGTCAAATCTACTTCTATTTTTTTTCTCGTATACTAGGCTATTGTTTGTGGCAGATCTTCTCAAGGCTCTGCAGGTCCAACAAGTAGCATCAAAGCTAATTGTTTGACACAGGTATGAAAAAAGATTGTATAATGCAGTGATAGTTCAGGATGAGTGCGATAATGAGATGAAGAGTTGGATAACTCAGGTCTAGATGTAAGCAGTTAGAAAAACATACAGACAGAAGGGTGAATTCATGACTCTTGGTGATGTCATGGTGTTTATCGGGGTTCGAACTACCTAGGCCCGAATAGTTGTCTTGTCATTGTCTAAATCATCAACATATTAGCATTTGAAGTGACCATAAAAAAATAGCAATACTGAAAAGTAATTTCTACTATATGGGGAACAAGCTTAAATCAATGTAAAAAGAATTCACACTTGAGAGAGAGATTCCTAGGAAACAAGTGAGGATTCCGCATTACAGAGGTGTAATGCGTATATGAAGGATTTATAATTGGTGTAGACTTATAACTCAATATCTTAAGGTTTTAGATGATATAGTTATAGACCTACTTGTGTTTTCTTCTTATGCAATAGCTATGCCCTCACTCATGGTTGATCTCTCCAAAGCTCTTCGAGTCCAACAAATTTATATTCTTTCAATGATTTTAGTTTATTTTTTCTATTTGTTTTCATATTTAAACTACTTTTAATCAATTTGTTGGTGCATCAACTGTAATTATAAATGCATTTTATTATTCTGTATTTTTTTTCAAGGGATGTAAAATTAGACAGTTAAAATAGTAAAAAAATGACAAAAGGACAACTCTATGAAAAAATACACGATAAAATGAACAAAATTTTAAGTGTAGATACGATAAGAAAAGACTACAAACCCCGTTGTCTCCTTTATTTTCATCTTTCACTAAAAGAGAAAACGTAAGTAGAGTCCGAATAACTAGGGAAAAGAAAAATCTACAACTAGAAGTGTTTTGAGTTTTCCGTAGATAAAATCTACAACTTTGAAGAAGAGAATTTGTTTATCATCATTTAGTTAATACATTTAAAAAATTTGCAGTATTGTGAAGTGGTTTCTGTTTGAGGGAGAACGAGCTTAAACTCAATGTGAAAAAATTCATGCTTGAGAGAAATTGTTAAAAAAAAGTGAGAATTTCATATTAGAGAGATGTGATGTATAAGAAGGATTTATAAGTACTTTAGACTTAATATCTTAAAATTTAGAGTAATATAATCAATTTATCGGTGCAACAACTGTAATTATAAATGCATTTTATTATACTATATTTTTTTTAAGGAACGTTCAAATAGACAGTTAAAATAGTACAAAAAACTCATCAAAGGGACAATAATACAAAAACATACATGATAAAAGGAATGAAATTATAAGTGTAGATACGACAAGGGAAGATGATCGACCCAGTTGCCGCCTTTGTTTTCATCTTCACTACAAGAGAATATGTAAGAGGATTTTCAACAGTCTCCTTTACATGTTCTCTATTTTATCAATCTCTTCATTAATTTAATTTAAATTCCTAATTATTTTGACTATATTAGACTCTGAAAAATTATAAGAATGCCTGATATAAGATTCCACTATTTAAAATTATTCGGGTAACTCAGTTTGTTTGTAGGAATGTCATTATCTAATTCTATTATTGTATAAATTGAAATTAAATTATTGTTCATATCTATTTACCGTAAAATATGTGAACATATCATTCAGAGTTTAACATTTCAATCTTGTAAAAAATTTATAGAAAATTTAGTAAATGTATGTTCGTTTGTGTTCATGTTTAATCATATTGGTAAATTGCATCATTTAATAATTGAGTATTTATTAACATGTTAAATAATGCTTATTATTTAACATTAGAAGGTCTGCAAATCTAGTTGCTCATTTTCTTGTAAGAGGGCTAGGTTGTTCCCCAGGCCTCCACGTTTGGGGCTTTATTGCTCCTTCTTGTATCGACGCCATTTTGGCGACTGATTTA
>CANYCX013059680.1:0-10009 GCA_948193385.1 Breynia disticha f. nivosa | reverse complement strand
TGTTAGTTGTAAGCTAGATATAGCAACACTTTACTTTTTGCTCAGTGCATCAGCAACCACATTCGCTTTTTTGGGATGATATTCAATTGTGCAATCATAGTCTTTCAACAACTCTAACCATCTTCTTTGTCACATGTTAAGTTCTTCTGGATCATCAAGTATTTCAGACTTTATGATCGGTAAAAATCTAAAATGTCTCGCCATATAGATAATGTCTCCAGATCTTTAGAGCAAATACCACAGTGGCAAGCTCTAAATTATGTACTGGATAATTAGTTTCATGTGGTCGGAGTTGTCTAGAGGCATATGCTATCACTCTCTCGTTTTGCATCAATATGCATCCAAGTCCTTGATATGAAGAATCACTATAAATGACGAATCCTCCTGTACTCGAAGGAATCGTAAGGACTGGAGTGGTGGTCAACCGGTATTTCAATTCATCAAAACTTTACTGACATTGGTCATTCCATTGGATAGAAACATTCTTTCTCAGTAGTCGTGCAGCTTAATCGAGAACTCCTTCACAAATATACGATAGTGACCTGCCATACTCAAGAAACTACATATCTCTGTAACTGTCTTAGGAGGTTCCCAATTCACTATTGCTTCAATTTTCGTTGGATATACTAATATTCCCTGTCTGGATATCACGTGTCCTAAGAAGACTACGTGATCCAATCGAAACTCACACTTGCTAAGTTTTTCATACAACTGTTTTTCTCGCAAAATTTGCAAAACTATTCGTAAATGTTCATTATGTTCATAGGTATTCCTCGAGTAAATCAGTATATCATCTATGAATACAATCACAAACTGATCGAGGAAAGACTGGAATATATTGTTCATGAGTGTCGTAAATGCTGCTGGAGCATTAGTTAAACCAGATGACATAACTAAAAACTCATAATGACCATACCGGGTTCGAAAAGCAGTCTTTGGAATATCTTTCTGTGGTATTTTTAATTGATGATACTCGGATCTTAAGTCAATTTTAGAAAACACTATGGCGCCTTGCAATTGGTCAAGTAGATCATCAATAAGGGGAAATGGATATTTGTCTTTCACTGTTACTTGATTAAGTTTACGGCAATCTATACATAATCGTAATGTTTCATCTTTCTTTCTAACAAGTAACACAGGTGCTCCCCAAGGTGAAACACTAGGTCGAATGAAACCTTCATCAAGTAACTCTTGCAATTATTTCTTTAGTTCATATAGTTCAGATGATTTCATTCTGTACGGCTGTATGGATATGAGTGCATACCAGGAATCAACTCAATAGTAAACTCTGTCTCTCTATCAGGAGGTAATCCTGAGAGATCCTCCGGAAATACGTCAGGCAACTGATCTACTATTGGTATTTCTTTTACGTTTTCATTCGTTGTTGTACTATCAACTATATGAGCCAAATAAGCTTCACATCCATCTCGAATCAACTTAAAGGCTTGAATAACTGATATTAGGCAACTAGGCACAAGTTTTCTGTTTCCACAAAATGTTACTTTATTCTATTCTTTCGGTTCAATTATAACTTCTTTGTTATAACAGTCCACTTTAGCTCGATGACGAGCTAACTAATCCATACCTAAAATTAGGTCAAACTCTGTTAAATCCAATAAAATCAAATCAACTGTTAATTTTATGTTTTGTATCTGTATTTTACAATCCTTGTATATCGTATGTACCCACATCATTTCACCTAATGGAGTACGAAATCCCAGGCTCTATGTTAGTGTTTCAAGTTTAACTTTTACTACATGTGTTATTCTGGGATTTACAAATGAATGTGTGGAACCAGGATCTATCAATGTATAAATAGAAACACCAAATAAATATAACTCACCTGTGATAACCTCAGGGGCATCTGCTGCCTCCTCTCGAGACATCGTAAAAACTCTATCATGTCCCTAAGTCATAGTACTAGAGGCTCCTCTGCCTCGACCAGGCGCTGAAGTAGAATAAACTCCTCCACCCCGTCCTCGAGTACCACTAGTCGTAGACATCATATCACTACTATAAACAACAGATGGTATCTGAGAAATATCTCTCACTATCTTTCCTCTAGCTCCTCTCTCAGGAAAAGCTCTCACAAAATGTCCCTGCTGACTACATACATAACAATCTCCTGTCAACATCCTACACTCACCTGGATGAAGCCTCTGACAATGTGGACAATGAAGCCTCTAACATCGTCGCTGAACTACCTTGTCCTTTCCGACCTGATCCTCTACCACGATAAGCCAGATAAGAAAATGGTCGTGATCGGCTTGCGGTAAATTCTCAGAATTCGGTACGAGTAAGGTAAACTCAGTGCTCTTACCTGGTCCGCTAGACTCTCCAGGAGCCACTACCCTCTTCTATTTACTTGCTTTTTCCTCTTCCTCATCATCATTAACCTTAAGAAGTTCTTCAGCTCTAATTGCTGCATCTCTGAACACTATATACTCACTCGTCTTTGTCTTAGGGATTTGTTTGCGAATTTTCTTATTCAAACAATCCTCAAATGATCTGCATTTATCCCTATCAGTCGCAATGTAGCTCGTAGAAAAATGTGATAGCTGGGTAAACTGTAACTCGTACTCAGCTACAGTCATCTTCCTCTGCTTTAGAGCTAAGAACTCTTTGCTTTTTGCATTCAGATATACCTCAGGTAAGTACTTCTTCCTAAACTCTCGTGAAAAATCCTCCCAAGATATAACTCGTAGAAACTCCAAAGAATGGGGAACTATCTTCCACCATTCATATGCATCACACTGTAACAATGATACTGAAAACTCTAACCTGTCCTCCGTACTCACCTGCATCATCTCAAAGATTCTGATAATCCGATCCAACCACTCCTGTGCCAGTCGTGGATATGTAGTACCACTGAACTCTACAGCTCCTAATTTCTTCAATTCCTTAAATTTTCTGGCTCTAATCTGATAATTTATCAAAAATGGATCTCTGTACATAGGATAGTAAGGTGGGGGTAGTGGACAAGGATAGGCTGGTCCATACTGCGGATAGTTAGAATCATACCTGTGTATCTCTCGATCTTGCACGTGATAACGGTACTGTAGGGTCTGTTGCTCCCTCTTCTCAGTAGGATGTCTGGGCTCTGACATATCTATAAAACAAAATAAAACTAATTAAGCACACTTTTCATACAATAATGATGTTAATGCAATCACAAATCATATATCAATAACATATCCAGAGATCATATTCCTGCTCTGATACCACATTAAAACGTCCTATCCTATTTACCATATTAATCACTTTCCAATTACTTGCATTACTATAAATTTACGTATACTTTAAAAATTTTCTTATAATATATATATAATTCATTAACGTTAACCTTTGTTCATCTTCTTCTAATCTTATTAATCATTCATACAAATATATTGTGTCTTCAGTTTATAGTTTACCTATTATATACTCAAAATATAGATCGTAATATCTAACACATCTATGGATTAAGCTTTGTGTTAAGCTAATACGCCCTTTATCCTTTATTATGCAAGTTCATACTTTATGGAGAACTGCTATACGATAGCTATAATCTGGATATACCAATCAATACTTATAACACTCATGCCATCAATTTCAACATATTAATAGTTCCCAGGCATATATTAGCTCATATAACAACATACACCTCAAAACAACAACAAACTCATATATATACATATATATAGAATAACCATCTCAACAAAAACATATTCGTATCAATCCATAATCAAAATACAAATCTTGCATAGGAAAAACATGCAATAGCACTAAAAACATCTTAGGCCCAGCTCTGATGAGGAGAGAGAAAATAGTCCGGGAATAGCAGTCGACCCACCTGTCAAGTATGAATCTCTATCTCTGCTCTCTATTAGATCCTGAAACCAAAATTCACAATTGCGTGACTTGAGGGCTTAGTGAATAGTCATTAAATTAACCCAGTTATCAATAATAACAATAAGCATAACATAATAAACTATATACATTCACAAGTGTTATTTCTATAAATCATACAATGATATCTTTGTACGTTCGTTTGTTTACCATGCATCATAATCGATTATCTGTACAGTAGTGTAACAATGTACTGTATAAACCCCTCTACAGAAATGATCTAATAAAAGGATCTCCCCCTCTACAGTATAGACCCCTCTACGTATGAGCGATCATATATCACAAATCCACACCTCATTAAATCAACACCATATCAACTCCATATCAATACCATATCAACACCATATCACGTCAATCGTAGTCGCATCATACAATCATATCATTCGTACTGTAACGTACCTGTTTGCATTCTCATTTCGTTCGTACCTGTTTGCAATTTGATAATGTAAACATATTCGTTTCCAATTTTATACCAATTCCACATTTTATCTTTTTATCACATTTGATACCAATTCATATATCCATTCGAACAATTAATCAATATCATATATAAATTTGCATATTCGTTATATTTAAGTGAGTTACACTACTCACCTGTCAATGGAAATACTCAGACCTCTGCGTGCTCTTGTCCTGCCCTAACTGTCTGGTCTGTCTTCCTATGATAATATATACCAATCTTTCTATAAAATTCAATATAACCAAACTTATAATGCATGCCCTAATGAATCTGTTAAGTTTACTTTTCAATTTTGAAAAACCCTAATCCTAACCCTAGAAACTTTTGACTTTATCTTTCATCATCAATTCATCAATCTAAATTCTATCTCAATTCTCTAGTTATTTCAGTAATCCATTTAAGAAAACTCAAAGCTTTCAATAGCAAAACTCGTAAAAATTTATGAAAACTTCGAGTTTTACCTGTTTAGATTATACCATATGGTTCCTAGCTCGAGATTACGATGGATTCAATAACTCGAATCCATTCCCTTGTCAAAATCTCTAGCTATCTCACTCAATTCTCACTCTAAAATCTTGTCTCTTTGTCTCTGCTTTCTCTCCTTCTTCTTTGCTTATCTGAGAGCTTCTAATGATTTCTCGATCGAGCGAAGCTTATATTTTTTTCACCAAAACAGAGGAGAACGCTTGGTGGGATGTGGTCGTGCCCACTACGCGTGTTTCTCACCCTCCACCATGTGTACTTTTTGGTTTGAAGCTTCCTTTGATTATTTATTCACTTAACATCAACTTTTCATCAACCTTTGATCAACCTTGTTCAAGCTTGTTTCCAATCATTTATTTTTCTTTATTTTATCACTTAAATTCTTATTTTCATTAATCATTTTGCTTATAAAATATTATATGGTTTGAGGACGAGAATATTACACAAATGAATCAGGTACGTAAAACGAAAAGAAATGCAAAAAAGGGGCATGAACGTGTTTATGGTTTTTGATATGAAATGTGATATGAGATGTGATATGTGATGTGAGATATGATATGGAAAGGTGATGAAAAGGTGATAAATGATCGATCATTCGGAGACGGGAGGAGGGAGACGGAAGTTAGGTCCACATGAAAAGGAGGTTGAAAAATGTTTTAAAAAAAACTAATAGTAAGGTGGGAGTTAGGAATTTATTATGAACGAGAATGTACAGCCAATGGTTATATAATTCCAAACAATAATAAGTTAATAGTGAAAAGAAGAGAATAAAGATAAAGATTATATCAATTTATACGAATTGGTGAATATATGCATGTTATTTGATTATACGAATGAATGTTTATACTTGGTAAAATAAATTAAAGATTATTCATTAAGCCCACAACTCACGCAACTGCGATGCTTGTTTCAGGTACAGGTATTGACAATGTTAGACATCTGTGTTAGTGTCTTCGGTTGCTAGTGATCAGGTTGGACAGCTGCTATCCGATCCATTTCTCTTCTATGTCGATGCCATTAGGAGTTATCAGTTTCATTTTGCATGTTCATTTGTTGTGTTATATGTTAATATGTATAGCATATTTTGGATGATATGTATTAACTAACATAAGGCTGATATATGCATATATATAATACTTGATAATGTTGTTGATGTGTGAAATGTGTTTATGATATGGTGTGATAATTGTATAAGTGTTTTAGGATGAAAACAGGTTGACTATAGGTTGATATTAAGTTACAGATATTCAACACGGGTTGTAGCTAGTTAACACGAGGGACATGTTGAATAATCTGGGAACTTAATTGATCAACACGAGGTTATGCCCATGGGGTGTTGATCAGCACGATGTCGTACTCATATGGAACCCAGTCAGTATAATGGTCAACATGGGTCGTGCTCCTGCACTGCTAGCCCGTGCTGAGCTTCTATTTTGCTGGAAATGAATCTATTTGATTTTGTTTTATCATATACTTACCTGTGGATGTTAATCAATTAAAGTAAATTGTTTAGAAACGGAAAAGTTTAAAATTATTTGCAAATTAAACAAGTAAGTACGATTATTATAAAGTAATTAAAAAGGAAAAAGATTGGATGTATCATAAATCCTTGTGGATTTTGGTGGACATTAACAGCTCTCATAATTTTTTAAGTGAGAGAGTAGCAAGTGGAACTCAAAGGAGAAAAGGGTCAAAGGTGTGTCAGTAAGGGTAGCTAATAGGCAAGAGGTGAAGGAATATAATTGTTTTCTTAAATTTTGCTAGCAGATGTAGTTACGTGTTTATGAAAAAAGTTTTTGTGCTTCCAATAGAACAGTACAATTTGGTGCTGGGAGTGGGTTGGCAACTTTGGGAAATGTCAATTGGAATTTTGATAGTCTATGAATGCAATTCCAACACAAGGGAAAATTGATTAAGTTAGTGGGAAATCTGAAAGCAGGAAGAGAGACAATGGCAAGCAATTTTATGGTTTAAAAGAAGAAAAAAATTTGTGCTTTTAGGTAATTTAGATGGCCAATTCCAATGATAAGGAGCAAATGCTTAATGCATTGGAGTAGGGAAGCCTTAAAAAGTTTCTTAATGAGTTTGCTGATGTTTTTATTGAACCTATTGAATTATCTCCCCATCTACATTGTGACCATCAAATTGAATTGAAAGAAGGTACTAACCTCGTCAGTTGTTGCCCTTACCGATACATAACTATTCAAAAAGATGCCATAGAAGAGTTGATTCAGGAGATGTTGAAGGCAGGTGTGATTATAAACAACAATAGTCCCTATACTAGCCCAGTGGTGTTGGTAAAAAAGAAAGACCATACTTAGAGATTATGTGTGAATTATCGAGCTCTAAATCAAGCCACTATAAAAAATAAACTCCCTATTCTTGTTATAGATGAATTATATGAAGAATTGGGAGGACCTACTGCCTTCTCTAAAATCGATCTGCGTTTGGGCTATTGGAAGATTGGGATGGCTGAGGAAGATGTGCCAAAAGTAGCCTTCAACACTCATTTAGGCCACTATAAATTCACCAATGCTCCATCTACATTCCAAGGGCTCATGAACATGATATTACATCCTTTTCTATGCAGGTTTATACTTGTGTTTTTTGATGGCATTATTGATTTATAACAAGAACATGATATATCATCTGAGGCATCTAGCTATAGCTTTAGGTGTGCTAAGGGCCAATTCATTGTTTGATAAACAAAGCAAGTCTTTCTTTAGGCATTCAAGCATTGAATACTTAGGCCATGTTATCTCCTCCAAGGGACTTAGTACTAATTCATAAAAGGTAGCAACAATAGTAGATTGGTTGGTCCCAACTGCCTTGAAACAGTTACAAGGTTTTTTAGCCTTACAGACTACTATAGGCATGTTGTGAAGAGTTATAAGAAACTTGCTAGACATCTTACTGAGGTGTTGCAGAGAGACGTGCTTAAGTGGTCAGAAGAGGCTGAATTGGCTTTCAAAAGGCTCAATGAGGCTATGATCCAAACACTAGTGCTAGCACTCTCAGATTTTTCTAAAGAATTTGTTGTGGAGATTGATGCTCTGGGGACTAAAATAGGAGCATTTTGTTACAAGAAGGTCACCCTTTAGCATATATTAGCAAGGCATTAGCACAAAAAATCCTTTCCCTTTCAACTTATGAGAAAGAGATGTTGGCAATCCTCATGGTTGTTAAAAACTGGGAAGCTTATCTGACTAATCAACATTTTGTGATTAAAACAGACCACCAGAGCTTGAATCACCTGTTAGAGCAGTGTGTCACCATACTCACTCAATGGGCATGTGTGGCTAAATTGATGTAATTCAATTACGAGATCAACTACAAATAGGGCAAGGAGAATACTGTGGCTGATGCATTATCACGCATTCCTGGTGATCAATTGGTTGCTATGATAGTTACTACCTTGGATGCAAATTTATATGGCTCTATTCGAGACTCTGGATAGTAGGATCCCAAGTTTCATAAGGTAATTCAGGCTAAGCAGTAGGATTCAAATATTTACCCCAAATATTCCTGGATAGGGAATGAGCTTAGCGCAAAGGAAGGCTGGTAATTGGATTCAATGAAGAGTTGAGAGTTACGTCGTTGAAGCTATACCATGACTCAGCTACAGGTGGCCATTCAGGAGTCCATGTGACAACAAAGTGGATAGCTTCTGTGGTTTATTAGAAGGGGTTACAAAGAGTTATCAGGGAATACATTAGGACTTGTTTGGTATATTCTAAATGTAAATCTAAAAACACCTAGCCAGATGGTCTCTTGCAGCCTCTTCATGTTCCTGATGGTATATTCACAGATATATCAATGGATTTTATTGAAGACCTTCCACGAAGCTATAAAAAATCTGCCATTTTTGTAGTTGTGGACAGACTGACAAAATATAGCAATTTTATGATGCTCCCTCATCCCTATATAGCCAAGATGGTGGCTCAATTATTTATGGAAAATGTCTATAAGTTGCATGGTATGCCCAAGTGACTTGTGTGTGATTGGGACACTATTTTCACTAGTAGGTTCTAGCAAAAACTGTTTAAGTTATAAGGAGTGAAGTTATGTTTATGACAGTCAATCACCCTCAATCTGATGAGCAAAATGAGGCGGTGAATAGGTGTCTTGAGATGTATCTTAAATGTATGGTAGGTGATAATCTACAGTAGTGGGCACAGTTATCACACCCAAATTTATAATCCATTTTCAAATAATTATAGAAATTTGCAACCATTTTTTTCATTTAACATAGTTCAACAACACACTCAATATAAGTAAAGAGATATACATGGATTAATTTGAAACCTTGGTCAGACTTATACTATATACAAAAAAAATATACATATGCGGAAGTTATGGCATCATTTTTAAAACCATGCATGTAAAACCATATATCTATGCTGCTGTTTGTACAACATTTACAAAATATAAAAGTTTAAGGATGCCAAAACACTAGGAGCCATGACCTCAAGATATGTATCACACTTCTAGTAACCACTGAAAAGTAAAGTCCTGTAGCAAACTATCGATGCTCTGCATATTTTTCACAATCAACAAACACGTGAGTAATTTTACTTACTCAGTAAGTGCATTTAAAACACTTACCAACGTAGTTAATGCATAAGTACTCATTTCTTATTATGTTTTACGTACATTATGCGATAGGGAAATCATCCTTAATTAATCCCTACCAATAATGTTCTTTAATTTGTTCAATTTTAGTTCAGAAATTACCCTGGAAGCACGGCATGCCCATGAGCATGACCCTCATGCTCTTCACAGCAAGATCAGTGGTATGTCACAAGCTCGGGCTGACCAACACAGGCGTTGTGCCACCATTCTGACTTTAAGTCACTAGCCCAGCACAACCCTCGTTTTACTTGACACGAGTTCATGGTGACCGGCACGAGGTCGTGCTTATCAGTACGCCCACCGTGTCGACCTACGGATTTGAGCAATACATAACACATTTTAAACCATTCAAAATAACATATATGCCAATAACATTTGCAACAATTCTCATACATTGCTGATACATAAATACATCATTAGCACAACAAAAATTACTCAATATACAACATATCTATCTTAACCATTTCTCAATCAATCTCGTATACACATCCACACAATTATCCATGGCATCATTCTTTCATATTCTTCATGCAAGATTTAATCAAA
>CANYCX013059465.1:0-18882 GCA_948193385.1 Breynia disticha f. nivosa | reverse complement strand
GTTAATTTCAAATGTAACGTACGTTAGTAAGTTGCAGACTTCACTTCTAAACCTGAAAAATCAATCTTTATCACTTTAAACTGTTTCCCATTATCAAAACCAAGGTAGGAACTTAATGCTGATCACCCTTGATCCAACAAGTTCTAGTTCATTAATTACATGAATACCCGATTTTGAGTTTACAATTGTAAAAATGTCAGGTATGTTCATACATATGTTTAATGTTCATTGTTATTCATTATTGTTCATATATCGAGAGAATAAAAAGTGACATTTTTGTATTTTAAAACATGAAATCGGACATTCATATAATTGATAAACTAAAATCTGACATAAACAAAAATGAACAAATATACACTGATATTCTTATAATTTCAAACTCAAAACGTAATAGTTTAGATAATTATCTGTAAAATATATTACCACCACTCTACTATTACTACTACGTACTTGATACTTTTAGTCTCCTTCTCTTCTTTATATATTTATAAAATTTGAAGTAAAAATTAGTAATTGATTTATTCAGTAATTTTCTTCTTCTTCTTTCTTAGAAATTATTCACTATAAAATATTATAAATTCTATTACTTGCTAAATTATTTATAAATGATGATAAATTAACTTCTTTTATTACATTGGTTGAATTTTTATACGCTCAAACACAATTAATTTCTTATAACAATAAAAACCCTTAAAAATTTTTCTAGGTATGTAGCTGCAATAAATAAATATTGATTATGATTTCAAAAAAAAAATATTTATTGCAATAAAATTTCTGAAATTTATGTAAACCGTTAACACCATTCCATAATATTTTTGGAATCAGTATTATCAGAACCGAACCAGTAATCGAACTAAAAAAAGGAGTGAATAGTTGGTTTAATAGTCGAACTGGTAATTCATTAGTCGAACTAGTAATTTAAAAATAATATAAATAATTAAATATATATGTATAAATATATAAAATTATTTAATTTTTAAATTATTTTATTTTTTTAATACTTAAAACTGATCTGATTCACTAGGTTAATATCGATTCGTTTACAAACCGATTTGAATAGTAAAATCAGACCGGATCAGTAACATTACAAGTGAAATAAGAAAAAAAATATATGAAGCATTATAGAAAATGAAGATTTTAGCTTAAACAATAAACTATTACACAGTAATATGAACTTAAAGCTAATCAGAAGAAGTCAGAGAAGAGATTAAATACATGAAATGTATGCGTAAAAACAAACCAATTTGTCCAAAATCTTAGTGAGAAGACAAAAACATAATTGAATAAATTAAGGAAAGTATAGTTCTTTCAGAAGTAATATTTTTCTGCAGAAATTGCAGACAATTATACTATAAGGATTGTTCTTAATAAGAAGTTTTTTTATTGTATTAAAATTATATCGATTGTATAAAATTAAACTATTTTTTATTAAAAAAATAAGAATTTATATTTATTTTTATTATATCTTATAGCATATCTCGGACTAAAATTTTTTTATCTGAACAACGAGGTATTTTAGGTACTCGAGACTAATCTTCATTTAAATCGGACAGAATTATAAAAGCAGAAAAACTCTTCCAATAAAATTTTAACGCAACTGTGTTTTTTTTGAATTCTTCAACCCGGAGGAAGAAGACAGGAAGAAGTTGTTGAAAAGGGCGAATTTATCAAATTGGATCCACCAATACTGCCGACTAATCCTAAGACCATTCTCAATAGTCTCTAATAGACTTTTTTTTATCTAAAAAAATATGTGAATAAAATTTTGTTAATCTAATCTCTTCATTTAAATTAATTCTTTTAATTATTAAAAAACAATAGTATTTTTTTATTTAAGAAAATTAAAATTTATTCTGTTAATTTATTTTATTATATTTTTAAAGAGTTGTATGTGTTAATGATTAGTGGTAATTATTAATTTTATTAATAAAATATTAAAAGAGAGTAATATAAAGAGTAATTTAAAAAATATTGTTAAAAATTCTAAAAAATAATTAGTTAAGAGGATGAATAAAAAAATAATATTTTTGAGAGAATTGTTGATATACTGTAATATGAGGGAATTCATTACATGATCAAGACCTTTTGATCTTCTCTTCATTATTTTGACACACATTTTTTTTACTCTTTTAAAATAAATACTTTCAAAAGTTCAATATTGTTCAACTATTTTGAGTTTAGTCCTACTAGAATCGAATTCAGGAGTAGTAAAAAATCGATTTGCTAGAATGATAGGTTTAATAAGAGAAAAGGATACCGTCAAGCGCGTAAATCAACTGGTGTGAGGTTGTTCTAGCTTAATCAGAGATCTCGAGTTCGAGTTCTCGGTACGCAGCTGCGTTAAAATTTAGTTGGGAGAGCTTTGCTTCCTTGTGGTAGCTTTGCCGCTCGTGTTTCAGACAAAAAAAAAAGAGAAAAGGATGTCGAAGGAGGCGTGCATTGATGAGAGTGAAGGAAGAATTAGTTTGGGTCCATATAATATGTAATGCAACTTTCAGCTTCACTGTCTCATCGTCTCGGACCTACTTCTCTTTCCCAATCTCTCTTCAAATCTACTTTCATTTCATTTGATATTATCACTCACAAATTTCATATTAATACATACTTGCTTACTTACTCTCAAAGACTACCAAAACATAAACAATCATTTTTAAATATTCCTCACACTTGTTTTTTTTTTGTCTGGAATTTTAATTAATCTCAGATTAATGACTAGATTTTCAGAGATGGTGTGTGCATTACTCCTTCTTCCCATCCAAACTTGACCAAAGCATAGGAACATGCATTAGTATTGGTGCAGTTGGTGAGAAGATGGGGTGAATTCTTGAGTGAGAATTAATAAAATGGTCTTCATTAAAGATATTATGTAATATTTCATTTGATACATACTAAAATTATGTAATTTTTTAATTTTTTATTACATAATGAAGATGTGTAATTTTTCAACTTTAAGTTACATAATTTTATATATGTTGCATAATAAATGAAAATATCAGACGAAAAAAATTATAAAATCTAACTGTGGTGAATACATCCTCACCAACAATAGATAAGGACGTTCTCACTCAAGAAGTCACTGAACAGATAGAGATGGTAATACTAACTACCACCACACTCGCTCATCAATCTTCAAACCTAACCTTATTCAGTATACCAAATTATAAGCAATCCTATTACGGCAAGTATCCACAATCACTGCTTTCAGGTGTCGTGTTTAACTATAATCTAAATCAGTCCATGATTAATATTTGAAAGCATGGACTGCATACGAATATGTATTGTGACATAAACATTGTATAAATTGAATTTGTATTATTCATATCGTGTCATACACATATAGTCACAAGTTTTGTTATCGTGACAAAAATTGATAAATTCAGACGACAGTATTAAATTTAACAACGCCAAACAAGTATTCAGTAAAGAACACTTAATACATAAACAGCAAAACCACAAGAATGTGCAAACCAAAAGCTTCACTTCATGACAAATCCTATTCTTACAATAAACCTTTCTATGTCAGTACAGATGAGTCTCGACGAGTCAAATATTCTGTTTCAATAGCCTCATACTCGTCAACTGGTCCCATCTCTCTCGATGCTGATCGTTTAATCAAGCCCCCACTAGCATCTCCCTAAGACCTCAAGCAGTTCCAGGCTTCCAACCAAGATATGATGCATTTACAGTATCTTGTCCAGCTCGGGACAGTGTCTTTGTGGCAGTGCAACTCTTCTTTAGACCTCAAATGAGATTCCATAATGAAATTTACTAGCTTTCTGCCATCACAATCTTACCAATGATACTCACCGTTCTGTGTGTAACCTGTATCCAGATCTTCCTCCAGGAATTCTAGTACTTGACGAATCCAGTAGGATGAGACTTCCCCAAAATCGACTCTACTTCATCAGGAAGCAAATCAAATTGTTTTGCCACAGCGAGTCCAGCTTGCATGCCATCGACCGCTGCACTTACAATCCCACCTGCATAGCCTGCTCCTTCACCAACAGGATATAGCCCTCTCACTGACACACACTCATAGGTGTCACTGTTTCGGACAATCTGAACAGGTGAACTGGTTCTTGTCTGTCAAGAGTTAAACGTAGTGGCAGAATTTAGACGGCAATCAATACAGGACACAAGAAAGAAAATGGTGCAGAAAACAAACCAAAATTCCAAAAGAAGACGTGAATATATGAATGCCAGTTAATGAAATAGGATTAAAATAATACTGGTCAAGATCACATATACCTCTACTCCATGAAGAAGGGCCTCCTTGGATATGAATCCTGGTAACTGGAAATTATAGAACAACACAAGTGAATTACATCAACAGTTCAGCAGATTTGCAATAGCATGAGAGATGTGCGAAAAGACAACTATGGAAGAAAACGAGCAGACCTCCTCATCAAACACTAGTAATGAATGCTGCAATGCATCTGTTATCCATGCAGGGAATAATTCGTGCAGGTTTGCTGTCTTCACCCCTAACCGATAGCTTGATGATGGCAAAGAAGTTGCTGGAAACACAGACTGTCAGGCTAAGAAAAAGTGAAGCAGAGCAATTCAGGAGGCATAATAAGCATTTTACCTGTAATCTTCTTTTCCATAAAATCCGGGACTGTCTGCACAGGCACTACAAAGCTCCCCCCTCCCATAACAGCTGCCCTTTTCTCAAATTCCCTCTAAAAACAACATGGTTTTAGTGAAGGAAAAGAGGAAAAATTTGTGCCCCAAGAGGCAAGAATTCAAGTTGGAGAAGAAATAAAAAAATTTAATTAATGAATTTGAGTTAATTGTTCAAAAACAAAGAGCCTTAAATAATTAATTCTATCTGGAAAGTGTACAACCTTCCCTTTCCCTCCCTCATTAGCAATGCTTGTACTTCAAACCTCAGTAATATCTGGTTGCAGTGGCTATTATTCTAAGTAGCCACCTTTGCTTAATTAAACAAGCAGAGATTGTGATTTCTCATTCTGCGTTGCTAATACCACCTATTCTATACTGCACAGAGCCTCAACCTTTTCTCAACAAGCCCTCAAACCAAAATATTACAGTGATAATGATAACAAGAAGGTAAAAAGAGAATGTCACCTGGAATTCAATGCCTGCAAGAGGACCTGAGAAACCCAAAGCATCATAATCATCTTTAGAAACGGTGACAACAATAGCAGCATTCGCCCACTTGGAAGCCCGGCGGGAAAATGACATGCCATTAATGCAGAGTTCTGAAGGATTAGTACTAGTAATAACAACCTGTTTACACAAAGTGAGTACCTCAATCAGATTGTTTTGCTTTACCCGATTAGCAATTCTGCCTCATAAGTCACACACAGTGCATTAGCAGCTAACTATACCCATGTATTACTATTAGCCTATTAGATCAAATCAGAAATTCTGAATGACATAAGCATTGGGAATCATGTCAAATTCAGCTATAAATCACTAACGGAACAGCATCTACTAAATGCCTTGATATGAGCATCCTATCATGCATTTGGTTCTATGATAAAAGGTCATTTTTTTACCATTACAATATATAAAGGTGACTGCAACATATCAAAAAGCTGATACTTGAAAACTGATCATTCCATGCAGAGGTGTGTCTTCCACATTAAGCACCATAGTATATACCTGTCCGCCAGGACACATGCAGAAGGAATAGCAACTACTACTAGGAGGCTCTGAACCCATAGATGCCTGATCACTCTCTCTTCCGACATATTTGGCAACTTTGTAATCTGCCACTGGCACTTTCCCACGCCCATGACGGATCTCAGTAGCCAAACTAGAGTACTACACATTTGTAGAATGTAAATTTGCATCAAGATCCACCATGCTAAAACAAAAACAAAGTTGGCAGAGAAAGAAATATTACTTCAAAAGAAATTAAGTACACCTAACCAACCTGTATATAGTTTATCAGTTCTTGAGGATGCTCAACACGCAAGCCAACCTGTAAAACCATGTAAAATATAATTCTACATGACCAATCTCAAGTATCATAATAGAGCAGGACATCAACACCAATAAATTGCATCAGCCACGAGGCATACCAAAAAAATTAAGCCAACACATCAAGCTAAAAATTCCAATACACTTATGCCACAGTTGCTCAAGAAATTACCAAAAAAGAAATAAAGAAGTTGAGGAAGTAAATGTCAAACTTACAGCAAAATCTTTAGGGACCAAGTCAATGTTATGAGAAAGAAGCATCTGATACGTGTCCCGTGCAGAATGGCCTACAGCAAGCACCACTGCATCATACTGCAACTGCTGGGAGTGCACATGCAATCTGTCTTTTGCATCAGAAACTTTAACCCCAACAACATGTTGGTTCTTGATAATCAGATCATCGACCCGTGTCCCGAATTTTATACAAACCTAAACACCATGAGAAAGTACTATCAGAACTAAATTATAAAAAAAATCCGAGATGTTGTCTTTTGGAATATGTATTGCAATTAAAAAAGCAGTCAAGAACAAAATTGTAGTAATTCCCCAAACAAAGATGAATACTGCAACATACCCCCAGGCTTTGCAAATGTTGCCTAAAGTTCTGCAGCAGTGGAACCAATCTATCAGTTCCCAGATGAGGCTTCCCATCAATCAAAATCTTCTCAGGTGCTCCAAAATGAACTAGAGTGTTCATAACCTACATGAAAAATAAAATGTGAGATACCACAAAAATGGCTATCACAAATGCTTTCTTCAATCTTCATAGTTCATCATGACAAAAACAATCATATGATAAAAAATTTCTGGGATAAATGAAATTTTCCCAAGCAATTTTATGCAATTTAAAATTCAAGTTCTGAACATAAAGCCTACCTTCTTGATATACAAGACACAGAATGGCATGGATGCATAATAAGAGCAGAAAACATAATAGGAACTGTTGAATCAAAAGAATAAAAGTAATGATTCTCACAGCTAAAACGCTATCACTGTTCCTTCCGATCCTGGTGACAAGTTTTCCATCGCTCCAAGTACCAGCACCACCCTGCAATGCTTAAGTCCTCAATATGACTTGGAATTGAAACCAAAGGGGGGAATTTGCAAAAGGAAAAGGTTAACAAACAAATAAGAAATTCTCACATAAAAAACCTGTGAGAAATTCCCAATATGGAGAACACGCCAACGAACATAAACAAAAACATTGTAACTTCAAAAAATTCCTTGCCAGTAAACAGTAGTCATCACTTACATATAAGTCTCTGAAAGATATTCAGAATTCTTAGCCAGGATATGATGTTCACACTAAATTAAGTAGGATTTAGAAATATCAGAGGACAACATCCAATTTATCATGTTAAAACTTCAGAAGATAAATTGTCCAGATCTTTGCACTAAGGCCTAATTATGAGCTCAATACCAAAAAAAACTACATGCTTTTCCAAGGCTAACAAATGAAAGGCCAAGGCTGCTTAACACATTTCGAAGCCATTATACATGCTCTTTTTTTCGAAGGCTTCTTAATGCATTTAGAAATATACAGGAAAGAAGACATATAAGCTGAAATGTTGCAGAAATTATGCAAGCTATTTATAAACATTAAATGGTACGAGAGCATAAGCAGTTCTTAAATCTTTAACCACAGCTAATAATAAAGAACAAAGAATAGGCCATCAGTTTTAGAAGAGATATAAACATAGATTCCATTAAATACTATCCATTGTCACAATGTTACGAAGTTTTTTCCCCTCTATAATTAGAAGTGATGGTAACATATACAGCAGCAGGTTCTTTTAAATATTTATGCCAATAACTTTTCTAAGCTTTAGTTACCTAATGAAGCCACATGGAATGACAACATTGTTCCTACCAATCAGCCAAAAAGTCCTAATAGTATCTATTATGAAAAGTAAGATTGAAATAACGAATTATGAACATAAAAGTAGTAACTATCATAAGAAGAAGAAAAACACTAAAACAACCTTCAATAAGAGTAGTAAGTTAATCAAGGTATAACCTCCCCAAAGCAAAAGTTGCTTTCTGATTCCAAAATCCGGCGCACCATCAATGCACCAATATCTCGTCCCCTTTGTTCAACAGGCTGGCCTCTTTCTATCAATGTAACATCTGCACCAAGCTCTGCGAGAACAAGAGTAGCAAACAACCCAGATGGACCACCACCAACAACCCCAATTTTTGATTTCTTGACAGCAGCAGACTTGTGTGAGCTCAGTGACCCCGAGGAACCATTACACCTAACTCCCCCACGTGAATTCTGTACCTCAGATATTTTACGACCATGTATTATGCTAATTAGATCACCAACCTCTCTATCTTCAGATTTATATTCTAGTAAACCCACTTTTGGTTCTAACTCAGAAATGAATTCTCTTGTTCGAGGCTCCAACGTAATAAGTCTACTTACGTCCATGTCCACAGTATAAACAAATTTGGGCTCTTTTATCATCTGAAAGGAAAAGTACACAAATTAATTTAGCTCAAACACGAAAACAACTTTCTAAAACACTCCCCCCTTTTTGTTTCAAAAAACAAAATTTACAATTTTTCACCTCCAAGTAGATTCAAATGAAAGAACTCCATCACCATACCAAATTATCAGGACAAAATCACAAGCATATTCTATTCTTTCAATGACATATACATTAAAACCTCTCCATCATTTTCCAATCTCCATCATTTTCCATACATTATCTATGAAAAAAAACGCTTTCAATTTATCAACACATTCTTAATTTACATAATTCAGTACTTCTCATTCATCATTACTTTAAGTTACTCAATTCTTTTTCCTCTTAATTTTTAGCATTAAATAAACGAGAAATCAAAAATAAAAACTTTACAAAAAACTCAACTAACCACAACAATCACAAAAAAATTAAAAAAAATTAAAAATTAAAAAAAAGGATCGACAAACCTTTCGCGCATCAAAAGATTTCCTAACAACCGAAAACGCCTCCAGAGGCAACATAGAAGCGACCTAACAAAAAACCACAAAAATTATAAAAAAAGCCCTCAACATCAACCAAAAAAACAACAACAAACAAAAAAAACCGTCAACATATTACCGGAAACTTAATAGCTTTGGCAATCTCAACCAACAAGCCATCAGAAACACCAATAAAATCCTTTCCAGGATCAGAATTAACCGGAACGGAGAGTTTCGATAACCGCCAAACACCGGTGAACTTATCGTGGACAGGAGGGAGGGATTTTTTGTGTAATTGTTTGAGTTTTTTCTTTTCGGAAGGGTAGCGTTTTTTTCCGGTTCGTTTAGTGAGGGCGCGGACTTGGAGTTTTTGGAAAGGAGGATAAGGGAGTTTAGGGGTGGGATAAGGACTGGGGGAAAGAAAATTGGGGAGGAAGGTGGACTGGAGAAGAAGAGTGTTCATTGTGAAGTGCAGTGCAGTGCAGTGAGGAGGGAAAGATAAGGTTTGTTTATTATAGTATAAAATATAAATTTAAAAATTAATTATATTTTTTTTTTAATGATAAAAATATATTTTTAAGTAAAATAATTTATTATAAATATAAAATATAACATAATAAAACATATTAAATACAAATATTTAAAATTTTTGGATCAATATATTTTATATTTTTTATAATTAATTAATTGTACTAATTATATTAGCATGTTTTATTATAAAAGAGCCAATAAATTTTAAATAATTGTATTATTATAATTTTTTTATGTATCAAGTTAATTAATAAAATAAATAATAATTAAATAATAATTCTAGTTCAAATAATAATAATAATAATGTAGTGTATGTGGAATATTGTGAGAATATTCTATTTTGGATCAAATTTGGGATTATATATTGGAGTAAAATTTATTGTAGTAACTCTAAATTTGAGATTTGTGGTTAAAATTTGAGATCACTCACTGTAGATGGTCTAAAATATAAGGAATAATTATATAGTATAATGTTTTTTTATTTATAAAAAAACATTTTTAATTTTTTCAAATTAATAATTTTTACTTTCTATTGCATTTTATACAGAATAAAAATTTTAATATTTAATTTTAATATAAATTTTATGTAAATTTTAGGGTAAAAAACTATGCGGTCCCTGAGTAATACCCCTAATAATTTCCCGGTCATCGAGTAATTAATATTCATTTTACCAGTTCCTGAGTAATTGAAAAATGACTGTCGTTAATCCTTCCGTTAAATTAAGCTAACGGAAAGGTTAAAATGTCATTTTTTCCCTTGCCACGTGTGTATTAATGAGGACCGATAAATTAAGCAAAAATATTAGAGGGACCGGTAAATTAAGCGAAAGGACTATATAGAGGATCGGTAAATTATTTACTTCTTAATCTATTAGCTTAACTTAACAGAAGGATTAACGGCAGTCTTTTTCAATTACTTGGGGACTGATAAAGTGAATATTAATTACTCGATGACTGGAAAATTATTAGCGGTATTACTCAGGGACCACATAGTTTTTTACCTTAAATTTTATATAAATTATATATATAAATTTAAAAATTTTGTTGTATAAATTTATATATATTTTTATAAATTTAAACTTACACTTATTTAGTTAGTACATTGAAACAGAGACAGAGTAGAAGGAGCATTCAAGCTTCTGTAAGACTCTACCAATGAAAACCAGCTTCTAAGGCCTAAACATAATACATACAAACTGCTAATAGTAAAGTTAACTTTCATGATGCCTTTGAGTCTATTACATCTGATGAAGAACAATGGATATCCTATCCGTCATTTATTGATCGAGTTTGTATCGAAGTTAGGATCCGGCACTGATGCAGTTGCTCTTATGAAGGCAACAATGACAAAGAAGTTTTCATCTACATCGGTAGTTCTCCGCCTATTTGAAGCTATTTTCAACGCTGGAAGGCCGCAAAATTTCCTTTCTAGATGTCTTGATTACATTCGGAACCATACCGATGTTTTAAGTCTCTTTTGTTCAATGAAGTCTGCTGATGGTGTCATTGATCCTTCTATTGCTTCTATTGTGGTTGTCTAGACTGCATGATATCAGGTTGATTAAAAATTTTGGTATAGAACTTTTAATTTTGTAACTCTTTATTACCAATTATTGATGAAATTTGTGTCAAACAAATCATTTTGTTCTAATAATAATGACAACATTTAACTTTGTTCCACACTGAATTGTCATTGTTTTTTTCAGTAAAAATAATTTTAATTTTACGTAATATGTATAATTTCAATAAAATTCATTAAAGACAATCTTCATGGTAAAAAAAGTTATAAATGTAGCAACTCAAGTTATCATCTACATTCTTATGATAAACAAACAACAATAGAGTATATGGTAAGAGTGAACTAAGTTCTACTAATTGTTTATTTTAAACATTATCTTAAATATTTTTGGCTCACATATTTTTTTTTGACAGGACTCACATATGTTTTGTATTAAAAAATAAATATCACAAAAATTATATTGATTAATTATATAGACTAATTATTGTAAAAAAGACATTTAAATTGAATTTATTTTGATGTAATTTATTAATTAATATAGACCAAAAGTAGAAAAGAAAGAAAGATAAATAATCCCAACAATAATCAAATTATGTAATTTTCAAACAAAAAAGAACCAAGTATTTTTTTAATAAGTAAAAGAATATTAAGAGGGTCATAATGATGTTGGTTGTGAGTTTTATACAAATCAAATGGTTTTATATTAGAGAGTTTCACAACCTGTATTGTTTATAAGCCCAAACACGTGTGCGCGGGCCTATAGATTTTAACATTGTATCAGAGTTGTAAGTTTCTTAACCGAGCATCAGAGTCATTTAACATAACAGCAATAGATTCTAGGCACAATAATAAAACTCTTGATAATCGATCTTATAATCGTAATGAAACACATTGTTTGTGAACAAGTTGTAACCGGTATGATAATGATAGGTAATGGACATGACCGGATTACACCTGTTGGGAGTATCGGGAATGTATCTCACATCAAACATGTTAAAAAATATTAAGTGATTTATAATGATATAGATTGTAAGCATTATACAAGTCAATTAGTTTTTTATTAGAGGATCCAAAACCTAAATTGTTCATAAGCACATGCATGTGTGCACGAACCCATGAATTTTAACATAGTATCAGAACCATCTATCTAATACCCTGAAAAAAGATATAATTAAATATTATACAAATGTAATTAAATTGAAAATCATGTAAAACATCACAGGTGATGTAATTTTAAATGCATAAGACCATGGTGGGCATTAACATAAATTAAGAAAAGAAGCACGAAGAGTGCTTGGAAGATTGATTTCGTGCCATAATTAATGACTAAGCACGAACCATGCCTCAAAGGGAATAGCACCGTGCCATGGAGAAAAGTGGCACGAGACATGCCTAATTAAATTGGAATCGTACCAAGCAAATGGTGGCACGTTTATAAGGCACGAGACGTGTCTAAGGTATGTGGGTCGTGCCGAGCTAAATGGAAAGCAGTGCCGACTTGTGAATCTTCATTTTTAATTCCAGAATCCTGTAGAACCTCTAGAAAATCGAAAGCTTAAGCAGAGAAAACACTTTAGGTCAATTGAAAGGCTATTCTTAACCAAGAAAGATGAATGGTTACGGAAACACTGATGATATAACAGGTAATCTCTTATGTTTATGTACTTGAATATATTCAGTGATATTAGGAGTAAGGGCAGAAGTATGAATCGATGATTTTGTGATGAGTAAATTGAACCTATGTGGAATGACTGAATTTAAGTCGATTGGAAGTGTTAGAAACTTTGTGTGATTGAGTCATGGAAAGTATTTTGGATAACTTGTGTTAGGAAAGACATGGTGAAGCGTGATTGAGAGTGGAAGGTGCTTCCGATTGCTGGAGTAAAGCTTGCCAATATGGGAACCTTAAATTGCTAGATTATATGAGCTAGAGTTGATATTGGTAAGTGTTCTGCCCTTCTTAATTGTAAGTGGTTCTTACCCTTACTAATATTTGTGTATGAGCTTATATGCTTATGGATATAATTGATTTTATAAGTATTCTTATACTTATGATGAATGAAGAATATGAGAGCAAGATTGTGCATAAATTAATATGATTGTATAGTGAGTGTCATCACTTGCTATAAGGTATTTCTATATGTGTGAATTAATTGAGATAATAATTATGAATTCTTATGAGAAATTCTTAATACATTCAAGAAGTGGTATGCCATTGATGTTTAAGAGAACAAGCATGGTGAATGCTTATGTGCTTAGGAACTTATGAAAGAGTTAAAAAGATCATATAAAGGATTTCATAAGTGTCCATACACTTATCCTTGTGAAATTAAGAACTAATATGTTCTTAAGCAATTTAAAGGAATAATACGAGAAGCTATGAAAGCTTGATTGAATATTAAAAAGAATAAAGAGAAATGCTCCTATTTATAAAACATATTAAGCTAGATGTGATTTCTTGCTTAATTGATTTGTGAGCATGATTGAGATAGGGCTTGGTTTTGTGTTCTTGCCTTGACTATGATTCCTATACTCATTGAGATATTGACATGTTTTTATTATTAAAGCATGGACTTGCTTTGTTGATGGGTATACATGATATTAATTGAGATTGTGTTTGGTATGCTCTGCTTGATTATATGCCTATTGATTTTATGTTGACTTATGGTTGACATTGAACATGTGGTTTGCTTTGGTATGTTTATATTAAGCATGAGACTTGATTAATTGTGAGCATACTGGTGAAACTATATCGTGGCCATTTGAATGCACATATTTTTTTTAAAATCAAGAATGCACATATTTATTCATTTGAGTTGCATGATTTGTGTGACACTGGGCTACTATAGTAGGCTGGGCCTACAGAGATTATGTGTTATATCGGTTGAGAGATTCTTGATGTTCGGTTGAGAGATTCCTGAGGCGTAATGTCGGTTGAGAGATTCCTGACGATACCGTGATAGGTTCACGATGTCGAGTGAGACGCTCGATGCCGGTGAGACGTCAAAGATGTAAACCCCAGGCATTCGCATATGTGTGTGCATGAGATTCATTTGCATACATGAGACAAATGACATTCATATTAGCATTTGATTATTGTTGTTTGATTATGAATGCTGACATGTTTAATTTTTAAGTACATGATGAGACTTCACGTGTATTATACTGTGAAAATGATTGACATGAGATTTGGTGGGATCTGAGGAATTAGGTTTTGTAAACTAAAATGTGAGGGAAAACAGGTGCATTTGGTAGGGTTTTGTTGGGTTTTCATAGTAGATTATGATTTCATAAACCTTTAACCCGAAAACATAAGATTTGGTGGGATTTGAGGAATTAGGTTTTGTGGAAATTTGGTTGGGGAAAATCAGTAGAGAATATGAAAATTAGGTACATTGTATGGTAAATAATAGTAAATGCGATTTAATGTGTGTAGGTATCGATATTCGGAACCCGAATCGGGGATCGGTTGACTAGTTGGTTCTTGGAGCCTGAGGTAAGTGCTTTTTGACACTTACTATTGCTCTGTTAACCTTTGTTTAGTTAAATATGTGATTTAAATGTGTTATTTGTCATGTGATAATGAAAATGTGTTCTTGGAAGAATGATGTGCTTGAATTGCAATTATGTGGAATTTATGAAAGTTGTATGGAAATGTGTTGTGGTGAACTGAATGGTGGTGAATACTTATTTTAAGGTTGAATAAGTGATCGAATGTATTATGTGTGAAATGAATTGGTTGTATGCTTGTAAGATGTGACTTATGAGATATTGTGAAAACATAAGTGAATGTGAAATGGTTGTATGTGCATTAAGAAAATATTAATGAAAATGAATTGTGAGATGATTCTAAGTATGTGGAAATGGTTAGTGGCATGTTTTATGCATTTTGTTTGATGATGACTTTGTGTTGATGAGGCTTTTTGAAATGTGTTACATTTTATACATTCATGTCATATGTACATGTGATGAGCATAATTGTGTGTTCATAAGGGGTATTGTCAATCGAGCAAAAGCTCAACATAATAAAAGGGGTATTGCCAATCGAGCGAAAGCTCAGATTAAGGGGTATTGTCAATCGAGCGAGAGCTCAAATTAAAGGGGTATTGCCAACTATGAGAGTGAATTCTCTCACGTGCACGTTAAAAGAACTAAGTCCCCGGAGCATGCATCGTGTGTTTGCATTAGCATTGTCACGAATGCATTCATTCATCATTAGCATTGATGAACATGATGTTAATTGGTATGCTTAACGTGGGAATGATTATATGTGTTGATATGGTTGAATATGGAATGATGTTTCTCATAAACTAAATGACTTGATGTATGTGTATAAATGGTGTTGTTACTTGGAGTATGAACTAAGGAAGGGATAAATGATGTGTAAGTTGATGTTTATAATTGCTTGATTTGATCTTGATTAAGTGTTAATCATGTGTTTAATGGATAATTGTGATGATTTGAGTGTATAGAAGAGTTGTATGAGTGAGTTGAAGGTTGATTGATATGCTAAGTGTTGTGGAATATGTGTATGTATGAGATATAACTCGAAAGTTGGGCAAAATGCTTCTGATCTGAATTAACGTATGTTATAGCAGGAATTAACATATGTTACCTAGGATAAACCTACGTTATTTAGAGTTAACTAACGTTATTCAAACCTGGAAACATGTCGAAGAATAACGTACGTTATTTATGGGTAAACAGACGTTATTTTAATGCAGAAACCTAGTTTTGGCCTAAATAATGTACTAATGTATATCTAAACTAAGCTATTGTTCTAGGATGAATTCCTTAACATATAAAACACTTAAATGAGGGTATGTGACATGGCAACAACGAGCCATTAGGCAATTTAGGTTCGAATACGACAATTGTGTTCCACGAGTACACCCGTATTGGCCGAAGATTCCCCTGCGCATTCAGCTTAACAACTATAGGGATTCACTTACTGAGTATTTCTTATACTCACCTTTGTTTTGCTGTTTAATGTGTGCAGAGCGATAGTAGACGGTGGTGGGACATTCTTTTCGGCGACGCTAGGAGGTATGATACTCGCGGATAGGTCGGCTCCTAGTGGACATCATATATTTTGCATTTTGTACATCTATACATCACATAATATAGGTTTACGACTCATACATTGTTTTAAACCGAAAACCATTCGCTTACGCATACTTTACACTTGAATTGTATTTTGGCCTTGGTTTAAATGAAATGCATGTATGTCACTTTTTATATAATATCCTGGTGAGTGATTCTATTTCATTTAAAAAAAATGGTGCGAAAATTAAGGTTTATTCAAATGAATTTATCGAAATTGGGGTTCACAGAATCATACCAAATTGTTCCAAACCGAACAATTGAAAAATAATTTCTATTTGTATTTAGTTTTTTTAGAAAATACATAAAACAATTATACAATTTTTTTAATTAAACTTTAAATCTATAATAATATGTGAATGCAATTATTTTTTTGATAGAAAAATTATTCCATTAAACTTTGAATTATATTCAAAATATATTTATTTTTAATTATTATTATTTTAAATAATTACTTATGACTAGTAGTAAGATAAACATATGAACTTTTCTTTGCAGAAAAGTGATTAGTTGATAGTAATTAATATTTGAACTATATTTTTTTAAACGAGATATACATAGATGTATATTATACATAGTTAGCCTTAATTTGAGCTCTTGATCATATTTCAATACTATAATACTTTATTATTTAATTAATTATTTTGTTTTGTTTATTAAATTAGAAAGTCAGGCATGAATAATTAGAAAGTTGCAGTATTGAGATAAAATATCTTGCGGTTGTATTTATTTAGATGCATAAAAGATCTATGTATAAAGTCATGCACAAATGAGTTTATAAACTGCATTACCATTAATATAGTGTGAGATTTTAAAGTGTAATCATCTTTTTTTAAAGAAAGTGTATAAACGTGACAAATTTTAGACTTATCTCATATTAATTTAGAGATATTAGCGCTCAATGAAGTGTTTGTTAATGTAAAAACTCTGATAATTATATTGATCGACTTTACTGAGAGTCGAGTCTGACACAATTAAAAATTTTAAATTCAAAATCGATTTAAATAAACAAATTATGGTATAAAAATATTTTATATAAGTAGGAAACATTTTAGATTTTTAGTATTTAGTTTTTTCAATATAATTAATTAAACACGAAATATTCTGACATATCAAATTAAAACAATATTTTTTAAAGTGAGTCTAATTGTTTTAGTATTTTGCTTTTCACCTAGCCAAAATTTATATTTTTAATCATGCAAGTGTAATTTAATTT
The DNA here is from genome assembly GCA_948193385.1 of Breynia disticha f. nivosa. NCBI lineage: Eukaryota > Viridiplantae > Streptophyta > Magnoliopsida > Malpighiales > Phyllanthaceae > Breynia > Breynia disticha. Next base: position 1,614 of record CANYCX013059465.1, on the reverse strand, counting down.
TAAAATAAATTGGATATTCTTCAATTTTCAATATTCTTCGATTAAGAATTGATATTTTAATTGCTGATTTTTACAGGTTCAATGGATAGAAAACAAAAAAAAATTTATTTTTCATTCAAAAAATTTTATTCTTTCATACAAAAGAATTTTTTATATCATTTTATGTTTTGAATTGGAAAAAGATTGTTATTTTTTTATTTTTTGAACATTGATATTATTTACATAAGATTTCTTTTATTAATGGTTATATTTTGAATTCTAAAAAGATTATCATTATTCAGCTTTATTATTTTGTAAAACATTGATATTATATTTGTAGAGTTAATATAATTTAATTTCAAACTCAATTATTTAGAAACACTAAAGAAATTTAATACATATGAATGATGAATGATAAGTCCCAAATCACCGAAACCCCGATCAGTTAGTACCGAAACTTTGGGGCGGGACGGATCTGGAGATTTATAATTACGGGACGGAGTGTATCTTAAATTTTAAAAATCCCGAATATTTAAAATGGAACGAAAATTTTAAAATCCCCTATTCGAACGGTACCATCACCCCTACTTTGAACTAACGCTAGCCTTGGTAAATTTTAATATGAGAACTTAAAAGAGAGACTCAATGGGGTTCTTCTTCATTTTACTAAAACTATATAGATTGGTTTAAAAAAACTATATAGATTACGGAAATTAAAAATATTTTTTATTAAATAAATAAATAATTCAAATTTATTTTTACAAAATCTAATAACAAAATATCTCAATAAATCTTTTCTTAAAAGAGACTCATAGTAAAACTCAACATTTGCCTTAGATGTAGTTAGAAACCTTTAATTTCACTCTCCACTCTAGAGGCTCCAGCTTTCCATATAGTAACAATGATATAACTTGTTCACTGTAAAACTTCTTCTTCTTCTTCTGAGTATCCACTAGATAATAAAGCGTTGTCGATTTCTCCTTCCCTTGTTTACTTTTCCAAGATCACTTTCTGACCACTCTCACAAAAAACAAAGGACTCAATCTCACCTTTTTTCCTTTCCAAGAGTTTTTCTGATAACTCTCTTAGGGCAATCCTAATGGGGTTCATGACCCCAATGGACAAGGTTCACAAAAGTAGGGCTGCAAATGAGCTCGGCTCGGCGTTCGGCTCGTATAGGGCTCGTTCACGACTCGGTTCGTTAATAAACGAGCCGAGCTTGAACAAAATTTGAAGCTCGTTTAATTAAACGAGCCGAGCTTGAACACCCAAGTACTCGACTCGTAAGCTCGTGAACATACTCGTTTAGGAGGCTTGTTTTAGGCTCGTGAACAAGCTCGTGAACAAGCTCATGTATATTATATTATTTAAATAAATTTATGTATATTATATTATTTAGACAAATTTATGTATATTATTTTTAAAAAATAAACTAGAAAAATTAGAGAAAAAAAATAAGAATACATGTATTGGGTTACTTTGGTCAAGTGCACATAAATTAAAATCCTAAAAGCTTACCTAACCCTAATTTTCTATTCCACTCTTCCATTTCCATCCCCTCGCCGTCACCCCCCCTCCCCCTTCCTCTCCAAATATCTCTCTCGATCTCCTCTCCCTCTCTCGACCATTTCCTCT
>CANYCX013059063.1:0-13011 GCA_948193385.1 Breynia disticha f. nivosa | reverse complement strand
TGGTAGTCCAATCTTTCATACAAGGTCTCGACATCTAGAAATTGAATTTCACTTTTTCTGGGACCTTGTGGCATCTAAAAGACTCCACGTTTGTTATATTTCAATAGAGGATCAAGTGTCGAACATACTAACAAAAACACTATCAAAAGAAAAGTTTCAGAGTCATAGATACAAGCTCAATATCCATTCTACTGCCATTATCTTGAAGGGGAGTGATAGGATAACACTCAAGCTAGAGTTCTAAGTCGATAACAATTCTTGTACAGAATGATTATTGAGTCATGTCATTGCTAGGACTCTTCTATTCTTGTATAAATACACCTGTTGTGATTAATAAAGTTAAGTTAATACTATTACGTTATTTTATATATATATACATATATATATATATAGTGGCATGTATTTTCTCTTGTAAGCCTTTGTGACTTTCACCTTTTGGTGACTAGTAATAAAATAACTTGGTTCTCTACCCATTGAGTAGGTCGCAAGGACCGACCCACATAAATTCCTGTGTGTTTTCTTGTTTCTGCATTATACTTCTATCGTGTAATTTCCTGATAAGTGGTATCAGAGCTATGATCATTTTTCACGAAAGCGATTTAAGGGGAAGAAAAGTTACCAGTGGAATTGACGATAGTCGTGATAGATATGATGTTATTCTATATAGTCTGGAGCATAAAGTCTTGAGGGAAGTAGCTGATAGAAATATTGTAGCTGATAAAAATACTGTAGCAAAGGCTAGAGAATTTTTATCAAAAGAGATCTCTGACGAAGAAACTTTATTAAAAAAGGTGACTGCATATCTTAAAAATGACCGAACACATGCAGACATGTGAACATCTTAGTAAATTTAATATAAATGTATTAGATTTGAAGGTGTTGAGGTCATGTTTGGTAGCGAGGATTAAACCATGTTTTTGATGCATTCTCTGTATTGGTCTTATGACAATTTGTGGATATTATCATGAAGGGTAAGAATAATTTTTATAATTTGTGGATACTATCATGAAGGGTAAGGATAATTTATATAATTTGTGGATACTATCGTGAAGGATAAGGACGATTTATATAAATTGTGGATACTATTGTGAAGGGTAATGACAATTTCTATAAGTGATACTACGGATGTATTGTTTGTGGAATTGATGTGATTTCAGTTCTGGGGAAGACAATGGAGGTTCCAAATTGTCAGTTCACAGTGACAGAAGAATGAAGAATAAAAAGGATGTAGTTTGATGGGGTGGAACATGTATGAAATGACTGTGCTCATAGGAGAAACGAACAGGAATTGAGAAATTTGATTTCTGTGGTTGCTTTTCGGAACATGTTGTTTGATTTTTTAGATAGTGTTAGAGTTATTCAGATGTTCAAAGGTTCTGTGTGATAATGTTGATTGGTAGCTTTGTTGTGCCATATTTGAAAGCCTATTGTGAGTTCTACAAGAAAGAAGGTGGAGTTTGGGATTGAGACTCCGAAACAGGAAAAGATCAATCAATGAGATCCATTATTGTGAGCAACAGCTGGTAAACCATGGCACATAATTTATGTTGATGATTACATAGGAATGGTGCAAGTAAACAAGCAAACTCACATTGGTTATTTTATTGATTGGAGTTGCGTGTATAAATACAAGTAGGAGATACATTAGTTACAGGATGCATGTGATCTCCTAGTATCAAGGAATACAAATACAAATATAAATTTGAATGCAATAGTTATCTATTGTTGACAGCCTTATCACTCCCCTTCAAGGTGACCGAAGGTAGTCGAACGGTCAGCTTGTCATGGTGAGAGTTGAACTTGTTGCGTGATAAAGGCTTGGTGAGGAAATCAGCAATTTGATCCTCAGTGGAAATGTAGGAGACCTGGAGCTTCTTTTGTGCGACTAAATCACTGAAAAAGTGAAACTATATCTTGAGAGGTCGAGATCGAGAGTGGAAAATAGGACTTGCAGTCAGATATGTAGCGCTGATATTGTTGCACCAAAGTCACGGTGGAGCAGAGCAAGAGAAACTAAGTTCTTTGAGGAGGGATAGGAGCTAGATGGTTTCACTTGTGGCTGCGGATAAGGCCTGATATTCTGACTCGATGGAGCTGCGAGAGACTGCTCGTTTCTTGTTCGATCGCCAAGAGATTAGATTATCACCAACATATATAGCACAGCCAGTGGTGGATTTTTTATCCTCCAGAGCACCACCCCAATCAGCATTAGCATATACAGCAATATTCATTTTGGGAGAGCGTCAAATGAAGAGACCATGATTGAGAGTAGACAACAAGTAGCGGAGAATCCGTTTAACCATGATCCAGTGATCTGATTTTTGATTATGCATGAACTGAGATACCTGATTCACAGTAAATGAAACATCCGGTCGAGTTAAGTAGAGGTATTAGAAGCTGCACACCACTTGGCAATACAACATAGGATCAATGGTAGAGGGGAAAGGAGACTTACAAGGGTTGTAGAAAGATGTTATAGGCATTGTAATAGCATTAGCATTGAGCATATTTGTTTTGGAGAGCAAGTCAGAAAAATACTTGTGCTGGGTGAGATGATGTCCATGGGGCATCCATTCTGCTTTTAATCCCAAAAAATAGCTTAATCGGCCAAGAGTCTTGACAGCAAATTTCATAGAGAGAAATTTAATTACTCCAGCAATAAAGGTTGATGTGGAACCAGTGAGAATGATGTCATCAATGTAAACTAAAAAGAAACCATGAGTAGAACCTTTCTTATATGTGAAGAGAGATGGATCGTTATGTGATGAAGCAAATTCGAAGTCAAGTAATGCATCTCTTAAACAGTTGAACCATGCACGGGGGGGCTGCTTGAGGCCATAAAGTGACTTACAGAGGGGACAAACGTGTCGGGTTTGGCCACATCAGTAAAGCCAAGAGGTTGCTCCGTAAATACAACTTCATCAAGAGAACCATGGAGGAAAGCAATTGAGATGTCCAGTTGTTGAATGTCCTAAGAATGATTAATAGCAATAGAGAGCACTTACCGTAAGGTAGCTGGCTTTAAAATTAGACTGAAGGTTGTAGGAAATATGAGAAGGGGGTTGAATCGTATTTCCCTCTTTTTAGACTTTTCGTGCGGAATTTGGATTGAATGAAGGTGTTTGGAAGAAAACAAGAGACAACTAACACAGCGATTTAGAGTGGTTTGGAACTAAACTTTCCTAATCCACTACCTCAGTACATCTACTAAGAATTTTCAACAATTTCACTAATATTCACTTTCGAGATAAGTGAGAACTCTTTACAACAATCTTTCCACAAAAGATTTACAACACACACTCACAATTTTGTAATCTCTAAGTTCCAATGAACTTACTAACACTCAGCATTAGCTTCTACAAAGCTTTACAAAAAAAGCTCAAGAATCAAGCGAAATATCACAAGAATGGAAAACTAAGATTGCTGGAATGTTTCTGAAGTTGTGTTGGTTAATTCCTCTTAGTTTTCCATCTATTTATAGCCTCCAGGAGCATATATGACAGTTGGAATCGAATATAGCCGTTGTAGAATTAAAAAGTCTTACTTTACAAAAAGCTGCCCGAAAGGTTAACGTGCGTTATTTTCCTGAATAACGTACCTTAATCCAATTAACGTATGTTTCCTCAATATTAACGTACGTTGTTCTTCACCTGGGGATTCTATGAATAACGTGTGTTATCTCCATCTTGAACCCACGTCAATTTTTACTGTTTCCAACTTTTCTCCTGAAAAATCAATCTTTATCATTTTAAAACGTTTCCCATTAACAAAACTAAGTCTGAGACTCTATGTTGATCACCCTTGATCCAACACTGACTTCATATTCAAGCGATTGTAGCGAAATAATAAAGGGGGCGACTTTTTCACTCCAAAGGTCCTTGACTCAATGATGACAACGCAAATCGCCAATAGCAAAATTAACAAACATGAAGTAAATAGCCATTGAAATAAAATGCTAGAAACTATAATAACAGTGACAAAAATAAGAACAAAAGTGCTGGAAACCAAAAACAATGACAGAAAAATAAAAAGAGTAGTCGAAAACTGAAGGAGACGACAAGTCGGCGTTGAGATGGAAGTTCGGTGTGTTTGTGGACCGAGTGTGTTTTGATAAGGAATTTGAGAGGAGGGAACGGTTATCAACGATGGGTTGAGTGTTTGGGAAGTTGAAATTTTTGGGAGAACGTGCGGGTGGTTTGATTCAGTGGAAGAAGATACTGCATGAGTATTTCCCGCTCCAAAGACAGGAGGTTGAGATGGCCCAACCGTTAATGCATTTTTGGCGTCCAGATATTTCTTCAGTTTGAAAATTTCGATTACCGCGTTACGGACAAATTCCAGAATCCCGTTGTCAGTGACATTTTTATACACACGAAGGAGATCAGCCCAAGTTTCACTCGTTGGGTGTGCGATATATTCTCTCAGGTAGAATCGATAGTCCAACTCTCCAAAATGGACCCTAATCTCCATGTTTGAGTATGACAAGCAACATCATGAAGCCTAAATATACTCAGACTTCATAATGTTGAGGGGCAATTGTTTGGCCCAAAATTATGCGAGCCCATATGTGGCAAGAAAGAAGGGCCCACAATGGTACCAAGCCTATGCATTCGGCCCATGGGTATTTATCGGAAGGTCAACGCACAGATTTGTAGATTAATTGGCAGATTATTTGGAACAAAGAAGGAAGGTTTGATCAAGGATATTTGATTGATTCACAAAGGAAAGAAGGCAAATCAGGATTTTGATTAATTTTGTTGCCTAAGGGAAAGGAAGCTATAAATGTAAAAACCATCAGGGGCATTAAGGACCGTTTTTCAAACACTCAAAAAAGAGACAACAACTCATTTTTTGCTTCATATTGTAACCAATGACATCTTCTTATTTTCTTAGTGATTTTCAATTTTAATCATTTTCTTATTTCTCGTTTATTTTATTAATTGTCAAATTGACGATTTGAATCCATTGAGTCAAGGACTCTTGGGAAAAGATCGTCCTAATTTTCTCAAATTGCAATTGTTTGATTCCCAGAATTCAGATTTCGAGCACATTTACTTTTTTTTCGTTTGGAACAACGTTAAATTCCTGGCACGCTCATAATTAATTTTTCTAACATCATTTGTACTTGCGTTGTTAGGAACGAACGACGTTTGTCGCCATTTCAATTGAGGCAAACAAGGAGAAAAAAGAATCATGATATATGTAGTGATATAGAAAAGCTTACACACAAACTCAAACACAAGCAAGTCTCTATAAACAAACCAAACCTAATTAAAAACATAACGCACTTACAGGAATAACAATTAACCAAAGAAGAAAAAATAGCAATTGACAATGATTCCAAATATTATGGAATTAAGTAGAATGATTGACCGTTTCGGAACTCTTAAGAAAAATCGAAGCTCAAACCAAACTTACCAAATTTCTCTTGACTCAATTTCTCCATTTTCACTATCTTGTCGGAGCTAAAATAATTGCGAAAATCTCCCATTTTTCCTTTTTGAAAAAATGAGCTATTCGCATGTCCGGAAGGGTTGTTGCCGGTCTTGTTCACTTCCAAATTCTTCATGCTCTCAAATGAGCAGAGCTTTGAAATTTCTTGAATCAACCCTTGTTTCTCCTCATCTTCAGTGAAAGGAAACCCTAAGAAGGTCGCCAACTTTTTGATTTGCATGACATTATCATTTTGCAAATCTTCATAGTCCCAGAACGACAGAGGGAGTCCACCCAGAATAATAATTGGCCCAGCCGGCATCGAGCTTACAGGATGAAGACCTTAATGATCATTTCTCAAACTTTTTGGATATCTGCGACACCTTCAAGATCAATAGGGTCTCAGACGATGCCATCATACTCAGACTGTTCCCTTTCTCTTTACGGGATGCGCCAAATAGTGGCTTAACTCATTGGCACGAGGATCTATAGATACTTGCGATGAGCTGGCTGAGAGATTTCTGGCAAAGTACTTTCCATCTGCCAAGACAGCCAAGTTGAGGAATGACATTTCCTCTTATGCTCAACTAGAGTCAGAAACACTGAAAGACACAGGTTAAGTCACCTGTTTGGTCCAAGAAGACAATGATAACAACAATCAAGCAATTATCATTCAAGAAGCCTTCCAACAAGATGTAAGAACTACTCGCAAATGATCCTAATGATGTTGATGTTTTTCCACCTCAACATGATCCAACAAGAACAATTATTGTAGCAGAACATCCCACAGATGAATCAAGCAGTGCTACAACTCCAAAAGAAGAATTTGATAACGACAAAGCTACCAAAGATGATGAAAGCGGAATGTAAAAAATTAAATAATTAAAAAATGAAAAAAAATAAAAAATGCTTTCCAAACGTGGCCATGAGCCACTTGACAATATGGGCGGTAACCCTGCCGAGAGAAAGTATAGAAATTTTTTTCATGAATTTTGTCGAATTGCCTGGAATTTCTTTTGGAGGGAATTATATGAAATTTTAATGTTTCGAGGGAAATTATTAATTTTTTTCTTAAAAATTCATTTTTGTTGCCAAAAATTTTCCTATAAATTTCATATATAATTAATATTATCATAATGCATGACACCTTACTATGTCGCTCTGATCCAACTACTAGTTTTACTAAACAATAAAATCTAAAAATAATGAGAGATTTTAAAATTTTAAAATAACTACAATATTTGTAAGATTACGTAATTTTACTATAATTAACCTAGTAACAAATGGCAAGTAAATTTTTTATATAATATGTCAAAAATTATTTTTTTCTCTATTTTTACAAATTTTAATTACTCCATTCATTCCATATTATATGTCGTTTAACGTTTTTGCACACAGATTAAGAATATAATTAACATGTCTTAATTTGACATACAATTGACTACTATACTCTTTTATTTTGATACATCAAAATATATAACCTCTAAATTGAATTTGCATTTGAAATGTAAAAACAATAAAGATAATATTAAACAGAATATTAAATTCTACATTTAAAATGTAAAATAACATATAATATGAAAAAAAAGTATATTATTTTAAAATGATATATATATTATAAAATAGAGAAAGTAGTATTGGTCGAACTCTCTTTAATCACATACAAGTATGTTGGAAATTGGAATTCTATAATCTATATTTTAAAGTATTTGGTGTCAACTTAACTTCATTATTTTTCTATAATATCGCCTTATTGCCTTGTTTTTATGCATTATTTTTAATGTGTTCATATTTTTATTTACATAAATTTTAAATATTTTTTATTAAAATTTTATGTGGTTGCAAACACTTAAAAAGACAATGTTAAAAAGTGAAATTTTAATATTTATTTTTTATATACCAATATTTTGACCAAAAACTTATTTTCCATCAAACAACAGAAATTCTTTGTATCTTTTCATGCAATTATAAAGAATTTGGTCTAGCGAAATTTCTTGAATTATACCTTCGGTTTTAATTGCATCGACAAAGAAAGTGTTCGTTTAGATTTTCTTAATTAATTGGGACAGGTATCTAAAAAAATTGTTCTATTAGAACCTGTTTAGGAAAATCACTATTCGTACCCATTTTGTTTATATATACAAAATAAATTGTGTAGTTGAATTCAGACATTTCTTGCTCCCCACATGGGTAAAAATAGATAAACATGAATTAATTTTAACTCCAACATGATAAAAAAAAGATCTTGAGAAGAAAATAATCCTGTTTGAGCACTATACATTGCTAACATCAGAAAAGAGAATAATCAAGAATTTCGAGTGACTGAGCCACTAAAGTAGCTAAAGTAGTGATAAACCCTATTAATAAAATGAGTCCTATTTTACAATAATTATAATATTTTATATTTATGAGTTTATTGAGATTGTGTACCAACGGATACCCGCTATCTTTACCCGCTTAGTAAATGTTAAAACATAATATTATTAAAAATATCTCAAAAGAAAAAATTGCTTTGATTGTTAAAATTATGCTGAAATATCACGAAATAAAATATTATTCATTAGACAAAATTAGACATAAGATATATTGATTAAAATTATTTTTTTATGGCATTTAAATTATGAAAAAGATTTAAAAAATTAATATTAATAAAAATATTTTTTACAATAAACTACAATAATTTAAAAAAATAATATTTATCTGTGGTAAAAAAATAAATAGGTGGTTCAATCTCCTTATTTTCACTCATTTCTTTTTCATATTTAATGTCGCTCTTAATTACGTCAACTTTTCATGATAATATTTTTATTTTTATAATAATTACATCAACTTTTAATACATTTTTTTCCATATTTTATTATCATTACATATTTCATAATATTTTTTAGTTAATAATAAAATCATTTATTATTTAATTATTACAAATATTTTTCTTGTTTTAACAACAATTAAAACCTAATTATTTATTTTTATTCTCTTTTCAAAACACAAATTATCACACCATCATTATCCAATCATTTCTTTTATTTGATTAAAAATATATCATCATTACCATTAAAATCTCAATTATTACTAAATTAAAATCCAATTGGGATGAGAAAAGTGATTTGATTGTAGTCCAAACTTCATAAATAAATCACTCATTTTTTATAAAAAAAACTTTTTTCATCCCTTTGTGAGAAATATTTTTTAATTAGTATGTTTTGGTAAAAAGAAAATTTTGTTTCTATTTTTTCTATCAAAAGCCTAGTATGTTATCTCAAAAATAGGACTAATTATTTCTAATTCGATAACACGGTCAATGAGTATACAATTAGACACGACATAAATGGTTGGTAAATTTTAATATAGGCCCTTAATGAGGGGACTCAATGAGCCCTTTCTTTATTTAACTGAAAATAGACAAATTGCATAAAACTAAAACTTTTTTTTGTTGCCAAAAGACAATTGCAAGTTGCATATATTGCTTTCTCATATCAGGTTTCCAGTCTACATACCAACTATTGTCAACAGTAAAATTTCAAGGACATCGGAATAAGCTACCATTATGTTTCACACTACCATTAGCTTGCCAGTTGGTGTTGAAAAAACGTGTTTGAACAATTGTCAAAGATGTTAGAACGCTTGTCAAAGATGCTACGGAATCAGCTATGGCTGTCGACTGCAATTGTGACTATATATACATGTTACTATCATAAATAAAATGTGTGAGAAAATTGTCAAGCTTCCATAATTTGAAGACTCAGATTTATTTCCACTGCATCGAATGTTCACGATCTTTTGCCTCAATAAGTCCTCTCATAGTAAAAGTCTCCTATGTTTTCTTTACCTCAAAATGCATGAGAATAGAAAATATTGAGCTAATGTTGTGTTTATTGAAAAGAAAAGTAGGTGCAAAGAGAAATTTGTTGAAGGAGTGTTTATCCCTTTTTGGATTTTTGGGAAAAACCGAACGCCCCTTAAAAAGGATGGTTGCGTGAGCGTGCCAGAAAATTATAGTGTTTCCAAACTGTGGAAAAATGAAAAATCAAAGCAAGTCGTTAGAAATAAAATAATGCGCACGTAAATCTGACTGTAGGAAATAGGAGAAGGGGGGTTGAATCATATTTCCCTCTTTTTTGAATTTTCGTGCAGAATTTTGGATTGAACGTAGGTGTTTGGAAGAGAACAAGAGAGAACTAACACAACGAGTTAGAGTGGTTCGGAACTAAACTTTCCTACTCCACTACCTCAGTACCTCTACTAAGGATTTTTCAACAATTTCACAAATATTCACTTTCGAGCTAAGTGAGAACTCTTTACAACAATCTTTCCACAAAATATTTACAACAGAACTCCCAATTTTATAACTTCTAAGTTCCAAAGAACTTACTAACACTCAAAATTAGCTTCTACAAAGCTTTACTAGAATAACTCAAGAATCAAGCAAAATATGACAAGAATGGAAAACTAAGATTTTTGGAATGTTTTTGAAGTTGTTTTGATGAATTCCTCTGAGTTTTCCATCTATTTATAGCCTCTAGGAGCGTATATGACCGTTGGAATCAAATATAGCCGTTGTGGAATTAAAAAGTCTTACTTTTGAAAAAGCTGCTCGAAAGGTTAACGTGCGTTATTCTCCTAAATAACGTACCTTAATCCAATTAACCTGTGTTACCCTCAATGTAACGTACGTTATTCTTCACCTGGGCATTTCATGAATAACGTGCGTTATCTCCAATATTAACCCACGTTAATTTCCGCAGATTCCAACTTTTCTCCTAAAAAATCAATCTTTATCATTTTAAAACGTTTTCCATTATCAAAACTAAGTCCGGGACTCTATGTTGATCACCATTTATCCAACATAACAGATATGTCAAAGGAAGTCCATGATCTTTCATGACTTTGCCGAATTCACAGATGATCGTATTTTCATAAATACGATTAATATATGACAAATGATAAACGAACACATGACAAACACATATAAACATGTGAACACAACCACAACCATATGATTACATAGACACATGATACACAGGATAGTGGTGGTGACTGATGCGTCCTAAACTTACGTGACACGAATTTGCACAAGCGTACACAGTCAAGTAATAAGGGAGTAAAAACTCAACCTAAGTATCGTACCCTGGGGAAAATTGAAGATAAAAATCATGCATGTCATAATTACTTATCTGAATGTCCAGTCTAGCCAATTTAAATTGATTTTAACTAACTAATTTGCAGAAACATAAAGGCAGAAATTTAAAAAGTATGAAGCATAAATCAAAACTAAAATTGTATTGCTTTTAAAAGGTTAATATCAGCATCAAATGTAAACAACTATCAAACTTAAATCATTTTAACATAAAAATAGAAAGCTAAACATGAAATCAAATTGAAATTGACATCAAAACAGTAACCAAACAGCATTAAAACAGTAAATCAAACAGTAAATCGTAGGAAATTGAAAAGGCATCGACTGAAAGTGAAATGGAAACTTGTAAAGAAGCTGGAAACAAAAAACCCACAGTATAAACCTGCAAGAAAATAAAAGTGCATTAGAAGCTTAAAGCAAACAGAAAATTAATCACATAAATGTAAAGGGAAGCTTGTGGGAAAATTAAATCGTGCAAGGAAATGGAAATCTAAAACCAAACAAAGCATGAAATGTAAATGATGGCAAGAAATGTAAAGACCTGGAAACATAAACCCTAATTTTCTACTCCTAAAGTTCGTCGAACATCTAATGAAAGAGAAATGAAGCCCTCACGCCTCTTTAAATTAAAGAATCGATTGTTCCATTGGTTGGCACGCTCGTGCTGTATGGCACGAATCGTGCAGTATGGAATGAGTCGTGCACTATGATTTTGGTTAATGCCACAATGTAAGCACGAGTCAAACATGTTTCGTGCCAAAATAAATGTTAGCACGATGATCGTTGTTGCACCAATGGCGGTGAACATTACGTCCTTTCTATGTTTTGATAATGATTTGAAACAAATGAACTTGATAAATATTATCCTCAGGTTGATGAGACAGCTTAGATCAAAATGAGACAACTTGAAATTAGATTTTGGTGTCAAAATGGTTATTTGACAATATTAGTCAACCAATATGTGTGTTACTCAACTAAGTGGTGTCCAAAATATTCGAGAGCGCGAAATGAAAAGTCAAAAATTTGAATAACGGTTAGTTTGCTAGGTCAGGTAAAATTAGTCGACCAACAAGGTATTTAGTCGACCAATTTGTAGACAAAAAGCTGTTTGGTTTTTGTGAGTGGACTTTGCTTTATGTAAGTGGGCCTGGGGCAGTTCAAAAGCTGCGAAATTCGAATTTGAACGTTGTGGAGCTGCAGGAAAAGTTTGAGTCGACCAGAGGTAAACTTACTCGAGTAAAATAAGATGGATTCAAGACAGTTTTGTTTTGGAACTTTCCTACTGGAGTAACATGTTATTACTCGACCAATTGCAAATTTTTAATCGACGAAGAAACCGTTTACTCGAGTAAACTGAGAATGGATTTTAGACAGTTTTTTCTGAATCTATCCTACTCAAGTAACTAGAGATTAGTCGACCAATTATAAATGTTTAAGTCGAGTAACTTTAATATTAGTCGACTAAAGTGTTCTGCTTGAACTTTTTCACATCAGAAAAAGAAGAATCTTTTGAGCCTCTATTTTAGCAAATTGAAGAAAGAGAAAGTGCTATGAAGAACACAACTCTACAGAAAATACAACAAGCTCAAAACAAAAGCTCTCAACTCTCTTATTCTTTTGTGTGCAAAAATTCAAAAGCTTTCATTGTTTTCTTGTTGTACTCTTTGCACAAGTAGATTAAACTCGTTTGTTTGTTTAGAATAGGTTATCTTTGGTAGGTTGATTTGAGCCGAAAGTCAAATCGTGTGTACGGTACCTTGAACTAGAATTCAAGCGTGTAAAGAGGCTATCGGTGAGCAGAAAATCAAGGAATAGAAGTGTGTGTTGAAAATCCTATGTGAGAAACTTAGGTAGTGGAGTAGGATTAATCCGAACCACTATAAATTCTGTGTTCTTTGTTTTTGTTCTTTATATTTCCGCAAGAAAGTTCGATTTGTGAACAAGCTCTATTCAACCCTCCTTTTAGAGCTTGCATCGACTCTACAATTGGTATCAGAGCGGGTCTCTTGAAGAAGGCTTAACATCATTGAGTGATCCAGAATAATGGCACAAACTCATCTTGCCAATTTTGGTGTCAATCCAAATTGTCCTCCTTTGTTCAATGGTTTGAACTACTCAACATGGAAGAACCACATGAAGATTCATATCATGTGTAAGCGAGTCAAATATTGGAAGGTAATTATCCATGGCCCTTATATACCTAGAAAAGATAATGGTGACTTGTTGGATGAACTTGATTATAGTGATGAGGATTGGGAAAAGGTGTATGTGAATGCCAAAGCTATGAAATTGATCATTTGTGCTTTGTCGGTTGATGAAAAGAATAGAATGGGATATTGTACTAGTGCTAAGGATATGTGGGAAAGACTTAGAGTTACCTATGAAGGCACTAATCAAGTTAGAGAAACCAAAATAAATATGATGTTGCATGAATATGAAAT
>CANYCX013058890.1:0-12386 GCA_948193385.1 Breynia disticha f. nivosa | reverse complement strand
AGAGCACGCCCGGCTTTTCCATTTTGGCTCGCTTAGTGCTCATGGCACACCCAAGCTTCACGACACACCCTTTCCTTTTCTTTTTTGCATATCCTTTTCAAAATCCACTTGCATTAATATTTTAATTGATTATTCTTATTTGTTTTTAATTTCATCATGTTACTTGTAACACCTAGAAAATAATAGAAATTAAAAGAATATGAAAAATCAGAAGCAAATCAAAGTATATTAAAAAAAGACTGCATTTTATAAATTATCAGATGAGCACGATTGGCATGTGGATGAGCACAAGTCATGCTTGGCTTGCTTAGGTCATGCCATAAATGGAAAAGCAAGCATGAGTAGTGTTTGGTTGATTGAGGTCGTGTCATGGAGGGAGAATAAAGCACGAGCAGTGCTTAGTTTGATTTTATCGTGCCATGGTTGAATAAAATGGCACGATTCGTGCATGGTTTAATTGGAGCATGCCATGTATGAAGAATTGGCACGAGACATGCCTAATTTAAGTTGGACCCTATCATTTCTATTAAAAGTCGGGAATAAATTGTAGCTTCTTATTTACTTTTGTAAACTCATAGAAAATTGTAGAACAAAACCAGAGAAATCTAGAGCGAGATTGAAAGTTAATTCTTAGCTCAAGATGATGAATTTTCATGGAAAACATCCGCTTATACTGTAACCTCTTCTTCTTATGGCTTTAATTATACTCTGTGTTACTCAAAGTTGTGATGTTGAAGTTTGAGCTGGAATAGAACTTGTTGTCTAGTTGATTTAGAGAATACGATTTTGATTATTTGAGATTCGAATCCAAACAATTATATGGATATATGGATGCCTAGTTAGATTGAAAGTTTGTAATTTTGTGTGCTATTGTGAACTATGAGGATGATTTCTTTGTTAACTTGTTGATATTAAATTGGGTTGGAATTATTAAGTATTCTCCTAATGAATTGGAATTGTGAAAGAGAGGAACTTGATAACTATTGTTTTAGAATAGATTTAGTACAAAATTCATATGTATTAAATAACTTTGTATGAAACCTATATATTAGGAGCTTAAACTCAGAACCGGATACTGTGCTCATACTTGGACTGAAGCACAACCTCATGCTAAATTAATTCCAAAACGATATCGTGCACAATCAAACAAAAACTCGTGCTAGGATGCACGACACGGTCAAATGGCATGACCCGTGCTCCAAGTCATGTTGACTTGGTTAATATGAATCAACCGACTGCTTGTTTCTGGACAATTCAAAAACAGAGTAAAAGAGGCAACCAAGCAGCTTAAAACCCTAGAATTCGTGAGAGGAAGCTGTTGAGCGAGTGTTACAGTAAGAACAACTCAATTCTTACAAAATTTGAGCTAAAATTAACTTAAGTAAGTGTATGAGTTGGTTTTATGCATATGTGAGGTTTTATGTTGCTGCTATGGTTGATTTGTGGATTGATGAATTGAAATCTGATATAGGTTTGGGTCATATTATAAGAATGGATTAGGATATATGAATGATGTTAGCATGCTTTGATGAGAAATTGGTTAGGTTGGAAGAGTTCCTGTGAATTGAGAATATAAGATAGAGGGTTGTAATTAATGGTTGTATATGATTTCAGAGGAATAGATAAGAGAATAACAGCCTAGTTGTGCTTGCTTTTGTCTAGGTGGATCTAGACACGATTTGGATAGAAGTTGAGCCGATGCTAACTTTGCGCGATTATCGAGGTAAGTGTTCTTACACTTACGATTACATTTATACGTCATTTTTATAATTTCCATTACACTTATGATTGTCAATAAGAACTTATGTGTTCTTAAGGAAATTGAATTAAAGATCCTAAGCTATGAAACCTTAAGTAATGGAAATAATATGAAGAATGCTCATAAGTATGTTCTTACAAACTCCTTTTAAATCTTAATTAATTCTTCCTTGTATTGATCTTTAGGAGCATGTGATGTTGTTATTGATATGGTTAATTGTTCATATTTGATATGAATTGTAAGAGTGTGCTCCTTTGATACCGTGTTGATATATGGTTAATGAATGATTGATTGACATGCTCTTTTGGCTTTTGCCTTATATGATCTTCGCACAAGATTGTGATTTATATGGAAGAATGTGTTGCTTTGTTGAGCATGTTTGAGCATACTTGTGATTGAGATTGTGGCCATTTGAATGTGTTCATTCATTGTGTTGCTTGATTGTGTGACACTGGGCTAATATCCTAGGCTGGGCTTGAGGATGATACCGAAAGAGATTCTCGATGCAGGTCTGGGACCGATGATATTTTGAGAGACCGGTGAGAAGCTGAGGGATAAATGAAAAGAAAGAAAAGAAAGAAAGACCTTGAGGCATTCACATGTGTTTGCATAGCCATTCGTATGCATTGATTTGCATTCATAATTAGCTTGATTTCTTTGTGATTTATGAATGCTGATTACATTTAATTGATAATGAAATAAGATTGCTTATGATGATGCATATGCTTATGATGTGTATGGTATAGAAGATATATGATTTGGTTCTTATGTTATGTTATGCATAGAATGAAAACAAGAGCTATTGTGTGTGTTTAGACTGTAAACACTGTTTATATGGTACAAATATTGTGCTGGATATGCATAATGTACAAAAGTAACTTGTTTGCTATAAATTGACTAAGGAACCAAAACATAAGATGAAAACAGAATGCCAGCACGTCCTTGTGTTGACCAACACGCCCTCATGCTGGAGCCCAAACTGAATAGCACATCCCGTAGGTGAATAAATTTGGAAAAGTTGGTATGAGCACAATCTTGAGCTCAATATTGCACGACCGGCGCCAGCTGGGAAAAGAATAGTGAGCATGACCCTTGTTTAAATTGGCACAACGTACCAAGAGGTAATTTAGATATTAGCACGACCTCGTGTTCATCCAGCATGCCCCGTGCTAACTGGAGCTTCCCCTGCACTTCATTTAAACAACAAACTTGTTTACACTTACTGAGTATTTTTAATACTCACCCCCTTGATTGTTTTGTTGAATTTTTGTTATGTTCATTGTAACTTTTTCATAACTCCTTTATTTATCCATATGATATCCATATTTTTAAAAGATGATTGAAATATTTGGAAATAAATGATTTTAATTTTGAGTCCCACACACCTTGTCCCTTTGACAGCCATGTTTCAATTGAATAAAAACAACAATGAAACAAAGAAGTCAGAAGAAACTGCGCTTATTGATTTCTACACAAAGTTACAGCAATCCAAGGAATGTTGTGAGCCAGAATTCCTTGGAGCTGAATCAATTTATGAAGAGACACCGCCAATGGGAAAAGATAAAATTGAGTTAGAAGACTTAGAAGTAGCCCCTGCAAAGATGAAGGAAATAAATCTAGGAAGGGAAGATCTGAAAATCACCTGCGTTAGTGGCTTGTTACAATCAGACCTTTAAGCATTCCAAACAATTAATAAATTTATAGTACCTGCAAGCAAACATTTGGCCCATTGGCAATTTAGCTTTTATGCTTTGGCCAAACAATAAAGTAAAATTGTGAAGAGTCAAGCAAATCTTTCATTAAAGGAATAGGCCTCTGACCATTTCAAATACATTAGTACCATCGACAAATTTGTCCTCTGCCATTTTAAACATTCCAGGAAGCAATAAGGAAAATAAGCCCATGGCCACTACACATCAATTGTCAACCTGTCGCACAATAAACAAAATTTAATCTTACAGGGGCAACTTTAAATAGAAAGATTGGAGCCTTTGAGAAATTATTCTATATGTTCAAAGAGCCATTACCTACGCGGGAATCATGAATAAACTAGCGGCAGAAACATCCATGGAATCTTATTCAAAATTTGCGAAGAAATTAAAACAAGGTTATTAACATTTCTATAAAAATGTTGGCAGAGTTTCCTCTGTAATTTGGATTAACCAAACCTACGAAAAATCCAAATCCAAGCAGACCAACATCTCAAATACATTCTACCATCATCAACAATGCAAAGAGGGTCTTCTTAGGCTCTCTACAGTAATTTTTCAAAAATCCTACAAAAAATCATTCTAGCTTAGTCTTGGCCTTCGACTGACTAAAAAGCCAAAAGAGAGTGCAAAATGTACCTGAAATTGTTTTCCCGGTGATTATTAGTCTGAGACAGGAGTTGGATTCGCACTTTCTATTTGAATCGCGTTGAGGATGATCACCGGTGAGTTAAAGATTGGAGAAAATGTTTGTTTAGCGCGTTTTTAGGAGAATTTTCATTTTGGGTTTTCCATTTTGGTGTTCGAAAAGTGGATAAAGTCGATGAATTTTGTGGGATAATGTGTTGGGAGAGTGTTGTAGTGTTGATTTTTGAATTTGAAGCTTGTGGGAGTTGAATTTTTGAAATTAAATATTGTTGTGGAGAAAATGAGAAATAGTTTTAGAAAAGATAAAGATGTGTCTTTGATGGATTTTGGAATTGGAGGCTTATTTTTTGTGCAGGATGAGTTTTAAAAATGAAGAAAGTGAAGTTTGTTTATGTAGGTTATGAATTTGGAGAAGTGGAAGTTGTTTGTGCAGGTTGTTAGTTTTGAAGTTGAAAGAGATTTGTGCAGGAAGATGATTTTTAAATGGAAGAAGTGGGTTGTGTAGGAGGTGGATTATGAAATTATTTAAGTTCTTGAAATGGAGTAGTTTAAAAATGGAAATGGTTGGATGTTTAGTTGTTTCACGAAAGTAATGTTGCTACAACTCTTCAAATGGAAAAAAGAAGTTAGGTGGACCTACTATCTAAACTTGGTCCAATTTTATTTGGTTTGAGTTTTAAGATTTGATGTAAAGTAATACACTATTCAAACTTAAATACTTTAAGCTTTTTGGTTTAGGGGCAATTGTTTACACCAAAAAATAATTCCGGTCTGTGAACCGAATTAACCGGACAAGCCTCATCCCATTAGGAACAAATTGGCAGAAAGTAATGTGAAATTACTACACCAAGATAAGGGAATAAAATCAAATATTTGGGAATATTTGATTTATTTCACAAAGGCAACAAAATCAATTAAGGGATAATATTTGGTCTTTGCCAAAGGAAAGTAGATTTTTGCTAAAGGACAAGACCATTACAAATACAGAAGAAATTAAACGTGATGAAACAGCTCATCCATCATCTGATAGCAACTTTGCTCTCACTTTTTCCAGTATTTTCATTGCCTATTGTCTTGCTTATATTTTTCTGTTACCGTTATATTCAGTTTCTTGTTATTTATTTATTGTCGATTTGACGATTTTGCATCTATTGAGTCAATGACCCTTAGGAAGAGATCGTCCTAATATTCTCATTTTGTCAATCGTTTGATTAATTTCAGATTTTGAGCATTTCATTTCTTTTACTTTATTGTTTGGAATAACATTAACATTCCTGGCATGTTCACATTTTATTTTTCTAACTTCGTTTGCGCTTTCGTTGTTAGGAAAAGACGACGCTTGTCACCTTTAAAATAGAGGCAAACAACTACGTAATTATAATGAGTAACTTGAAATCATGGTATTTTTTATTTGAATGAGTGACACATAATAACAAAATTATTTGTCACATTTAACATTTCTCAAACCCAAAGTCCATTGTTCCTTAAAAAACATAAAGCGTGGTACTCTTTCTTCCCATCTTCTTTTCATCTCCTCTGCAACTCACATCTTACCATCACCTTCTCCACCATAGCATCTCCTCTGTGAACTCTGAAGGCTGATGCATGGCAAGATCCTACTCCCCTTTGCTTCTGTCTATTAATAATTGATCAGTTACACAACAACAAATAATAATACTGTTTTAGAATATCGGTCATAAATAGTATTCATTTATGTTGAACTTAATCCACAAAACTGAAAATAAAAATAACAATTAACCATATATTTTGAACATCAGCTAAAATAATGTTTATTCATATTTATTAATATTTATTTAACACTTGTTTATCTCCTTTTGGATTTTTGAAAAAAAAAATAAATGCCCCTTCCAAAAGGGGTTAGTGTGGATGATTGCGTGAGCGTGCCAGAAAATTATAGCAATTCTAAACTAGGAAAAATCAAATAGAGTCGTTACAAATAAAATATTGCGCGCGTAGTTCTGATTTCATTTTCAAACGATTGTAGCGAAATAATAAAGGGATCGATTTTATCATTTCAAGGTCCTTGACTGAATGATGACAAAGTAAATTGCCAATAACAATATTAACAAACATGAAAAAAAATTAGGGCTGCTCACGGGACTCAGAGATTTCTGACCCAACCCGAAGACTTGTCCCGATAAAACTAGAACCGAAAAAATTCCGTTGACTTTGACTTTCTCGTCTCATTCCATCCCGCAATTTTTCTTATGGGACGGTTCTGGATTTTGAGTAATATCCATCCCAAGAACCGTCTTGTCCCATCCCATCCCATCTTGTCCCAAAGAACCAAAACTAGAACTGAAGAATCAAAACTAGAAACGAAATGAAAAAGAAAAAAATAATATATATAATAAGTATATATATGTGTATGTATATATGTATACACATATACATATGTGTATGCATATATACATAGCTTATACAGCTCTAATATGTAATAATTCATAGTATAAATTAACCTTATTTACAAATAATAAGGTAATTTAATCTCTACTAACTCAAGGTAAGGTATACTAAACATTATTAAGAGGAATAGACTGAAAATTTGGTAAAAAAAAATTATAAATACTTTAAATGATCCATAATTTTCAAATATCAATGAAGATGGTAGAGAGGATATTTTGCGTTTTACTTACAATAAAAAGAATGATGGTCACAAATTGTTGTTATTTTTGTGTTTTTTTTTATTTTTTTATTTATGTTACTTATAATAAGTTTTCTTTTTAAAATTTTATGATGATGATATTTTACCTTATTTCTTGCAAAAAGAAATAAATCATTTATGAAAAAATCTCCAATATTCGTCCCGTCTTAGAACCGTTTTCTTCATCCCAAAATTCTCGATATCCGTCCTGTCCTGTCTCAAAATTTTGGGATGGATCGGGATGGAGATTTTCAACCTATGGGATTGGTCTGGATCTCGAAAATTAAAATTCCCGAATCATGGGACGGGATTGGAGATTTGTAATCCCCGTCCCGTTATGTCCCGTGAGCACCCTAAAAAAATAGCCATGAAATTGAAATAAACTTATGAGAATTGTAATAACAATAGCAAAAAGTAAGAACAAAACTGTTGGAAATAAAAAATAATGACAGAAAAAAAGAGCCGAAAACTAAAGAAGATAACGATTCCCAGTAAAGGACTGAATGATTTTTCCAAGGACAAGTTGTAGAAAACGTAGATGGAGGTCTAAAAACGTAAACTGCAAGTCGGGACCTGAAACAGAGCCAGGACAATAGAAAATGGGGCCAGTGATGGAACGCGACCATTAGCGAAAGACTTTTTTCGGGGGCTAGTGGTTGGTAATGTAGATCGGAGGTTGGAGAAGTAAACTGCAAAGTATGAACTGAATAGGAGGAAAAAAAAGGCCAGGGGTGACAACAGTTTGACAAAATGTCAAAGGGAAGTCTGTAAAGAAAAGGTCAGGGGCAACAGTAACTCTACATTGTCGACATATGTGTTTCAGTTTGGGTTTGTGTTTTTGGTTGAGGTGTGTGTCTTTTGTCACCCTAATCACTCTTTTATTTATAACCATGCTCATACTTAGCAATAAATCACATATTCCCTTGATTGATTTTCATATCTTTGGATAGTCAATAAAATATTCTCCAAACATTTGATTCGCTTCCATTTCTTGAATAACCAACCAAATATTCTACTTATATTTGATCTGTTTCCTATTTTGACACCTTGATTCTTGTAGTATTTTCTTACCTTATTTATCAAATGGGTCAAAAATTTATATCGATAATTGAAGTTATTTGAATAATTCTATTTTTGGTATAAAAATACCATAACAAAAAATGATATGATTTGAATATTTATACTCATGTAATGTTCATTAACGTTATTTATATTGAATTGTAATAAAAATTAAAAACACGCAAACCTTTAAACACACATCTTTATAGTATTTTAATTAAACATTAAAAACATATCAAATCATTTTCTGATCATTGAAATGTTCAATGAGGTTCATATGTGTTCAAAATAAATAAAGTTCTAAAAATATATTAAAACACACATAAACATGGATGAACATATCTAACTATTAATTGTCTTATTCGAAAAGAGAATGAAAAAGGAAAATCAATATACAAACAAAGAAAAAATGATGAAAAAATAAATCTATAATTAGTGAATGAATTAAAAAGAAAGAGAATAATTGATTGTGAAAGAGAAAAATATAACCAATTAACATTTCATTAAATTGGAGAGAGAATGTACAGAATTAGTGGAGTGAATATTTTTGCATATTTAAACTAAAATCTGACATATTTACACAAAACATAGAATTCATATTTCTAACATAAATAAACATTATGGTGGATATTTTCACATTTTGAAAAAAATCTAGCATTTGTCTAATTTTCTTACAGTTTCCATACAATCAAATACAGATCCACAAATTCCAAGGAATATGTTTAGAATAATTCATTCACTCTACTAGGTAACTTAAATGTAGCCAGTCCTTCAAATTAAGAGATAAAAAATTACACAAATTTGGAATGGTAGCAGAAGGATCTGCACTTGTTTTATTTCCAGACAAGACGTAAACTTTGGAGTATAATGTGTTTTAAACTACTATCCTGTAAATTAATATATAACTATAACTATCATTTTATTGCCAGCAAAAGAAGTATTCATTGTTTTACCTGCAAGAACTTTGAATAAAACAAATTAATGCAACCATAGGGGTGTGAAACTTCTTCGGAGTCAATTAACACCTAATATTAATTTGATTAATTGAAATATCTTTCTAATTAATATCCTTCAGGTTGGATTAATTTTTTTTATGAACTCCTATATTATATTTGATTTCAATCCAAAATATTTCTGTTATCACATCCTTATCCTAATTGCTTATAATTGATAAAACTGATATAGAACCAAACGTAAACCTAATATAAATTGTTCATATAGTATAAAGTCTTATGAATACATATGTATAATCATATGAAACATATGTAAAAATGACGGACAACATCAGAATAGTGTTGAAAATAGCAAAATGTAAGTATGGACAACACGTTGGGTATGTAAGGTTCCACAGTGGGCGTGTTGTGATTTGTCTACATAGGATAAGTTACATGGTGGTGTGGTAATGTCCACAGTGGTCGTATGACCAACACGGGCTATTCTTTCCAACGACATAACTGTGATGCTTTGTCAAAATTTACAAAACAGAAAGATTATAAGCAGGAGGTGGTAGAAATAAATATAAAATGATCTTAGCAACTCTCATTCTTTATAACAACCACGAAACACAATAGAAAAAAACCCTAAGAACTATTGAGCTATATCAAATTTTTATGGATTTAGAGTCTATTAGAAGTGTGCAAGTTTATGGTAATGACACTGGAGGCAAAATAGGTATTTTGCTAGATATCAAGGTGTAGACGTATAAATAGAAGTGTTATTGTCTTCATTGTACTCTTTGACCAATATATAAATAAAGAATACTCTCTCTACACGTGGACATAAATCAATTTGATCAGACCGTATAAATCTTGTCTTTTATTTACTTATTCTCAAATCTTTTTCTACAAATTTATTGCTCAATTTCCTAACGAGTGGTATCAAAGCTTATGGATTGATTCTGTAGAAAAAAATGTTGACTCAAAAGTTTAAAATTAAAAGATTCAATGATTCAAATGACTTCACCTTATAAAATTGAAGATAAATGCTCTCTTTGTTCAATAGAGGTATGCAGCAGCAATAAAGGAAGAAGAGAAATTAGCAACACTAAGGTTTTCTAAATCAGAGAAGGAAGAGATTGTGTCTAAGGCTCATATCACAATTCTTTAGATTTTGGCTGATGAAGTTCTGAGGGAGGTAGCTGACGAGACTACTGCAGTGGGCTTATGGAGGAAGCTTAAAAACAAGTACCAAAAAAATCATAAACCAATAGACTTTATCAAAAGAGAAGATTCCACATCTTAAAGATGTCAAAAGGTATGCAGGTTAGAGATCACCCCAATAACTTTAACAAAATTATACTTGATTTGTATGGAGTAGGTGTTAAGGTTGATATTGTTGTGTTCTTTGCCTCGCTCATATGAGAATTTTGTTGATTCTATACTGTATGGGTGTGATAGTATTTTAATAAATAATGTGAAGGATATTTTGCAGTGTAGAAAATAGTTTCTAATACGGGCAATAGCAATGGAGACACTGAATTGACTAGGAGTAGAGGCAAGAGCACGGAGAGAAACAATGGTGTCATAGTAAGTCGCATTCCAAATCTAGGGCTGGAATGAGGTGTTATCATTGTAAGAAGAAAGGACATTTTAAGAGGGATTGTCCAAAACATAAAAATGAGAATGGACAAGGATCAAAGTGTAATGCTCAATTTAATTGTATCCTAAGATTATCTTACTCAAGATAGTTTTGATGAGGTACAACTATTAATTTAGACTCTTGGCATCTTGATATAGGTGCTTCTTATCGTATGACTTATTCACGGGAACTTTTTACTTCTTTTAAGAAATGGAATAGCAGTGTGAGGTTGGGCAATGATGGAGAGCTGAGTGTTAAGGCCAGTAGGTCAGTGTAGATTAGGATGTATGATAGTATGATGATGACAATAGATGTCTGCTATGTCCCCAAGTTGAAAAAAAAATTGATTTATGTGGATTCATTGGATAAAAATAGGTAAACATTCTTTGAGGGTAGTGGAGTTCTTATGGTGTCTTTGGGTGCCTTGGTTGTGATGAACGACACTCTTCAGCATGGAATTTATACATTGATGGGTAGTTCAATGTTGGGAACTATAAATTTTTCTAACTCTTTGGCATTTGATTCAACAAGGAAACATGGTAATGTTCCTAAGTTATGGCATCACAAGTTGGAACATATGAGTGAGAAGGCTTGTTAGTGTTGTTCAGAAAAGGGTTATTAGGGAATGTTGATCTGAAATATGCAACCTTCAACCTTAAAGTCGACATAGCTGCATTCATAGTATATGAATTACTATTTGCAA
The DNA here is from genome assembly GCA_948193385.1 of Breynia disticha f. nivosa. Taxonomy (NCBI): domain Eukaryota; kingdom Viridiplantae; phylum Streptophyta; class Magnoliopsida; order Malpighiales; family Phyllanthaceae; genus Breynia; species Breynia disticha. Next base: position 1,266 of record CANYCX013058890.1, on the reverse strand, counting down.
TATGTGGCATTCATGTTCATTTGGAAAAGTGTATAATATAAAGGAATAAGGGTGATTAGTATTCAATTAAAAGGACAAGGACTAAAATGAAAGAAAAGTGTAAAAGTTTGAAAACTACAAAAATAAAATCTTATATAAAACACAAATTTGAATTGGTTTTCATTATCAAATGAAATTTTCCAATGTAAATGAACCCTAAACAAGAATCCAAAAGTGCTTCTTCAAATTTGATAGGAAATTCATCCAAAAACCTTGTCAAATCCAAGTAAGTGACTAAATTCGTATGGATTCTGTTCTTGCATCAAAAGTTTAAAATTTTTAAAAATATCTCCACACTTTAAATTCAATTAAAATTTTTATTTCTATAGGTTGAATTTGTGACTAAATAAGTAAAATTAACCCTAGGAGCGTTTGATTTTAATTTTAGGAGAAATAATTTTTAAGATTTCAGTGTTATTATTTTGTAACTAAAATTTTGACAATTAGTGTTTTAGTTGCTTCTATTTCTATGAGTTGAATTAGAAGACAAGTCTTACAAAATGGAAACCAGAAAATGTTAGTGAACGTTTGGAATAAGAATGACTAATATGCTTCAATAGGTTAGAAAATATGGTCGAAATGGTAAAGTTGGACAAAAAAAGACAGAGTAAGTTCATGTTTTGGATTGAATACATGGAGTGAATTTTGAGAATTTTCATAATTTTTACAGATTGATTCCTAATGATTTTTTAAGCATCCAGGTCTATTAACCAGAAAAAACATGTCAAAGTTTTAAAATTAATGTCAAGTATGATTTTTTCAAATTTACAAAGAAACATGACAGAATTGAACAAAACTGACAGCTGAAATTAACATGGTTAAAACAAGGTGTTAGAGACAGAATTTAATGGCTGATCAGAAGACTTATTTTTAGTATACATATAGAAGAATAACATATCCAAAATATAGAATAATTCGACTTAAAAATACAAGAATTATGACCGTTTAAATTTAGTTGAAAACACAGAAAATCTGCATTCATTAGTATTTCATACATTCATTAGCATTTCTAAATTGGTCTAAAGATGCATAACTATATATAAGACATCGGAGGACTTTTAAGAAGAGAGGATAGGACCGGAGTAGTTGTAACATTCCGGAAATTTTTCGTCTAAAAATAACGATAATAAATGATTGAATATTAATAAATATAGTTTAAAAATAAATAAAAATGGGTGATATAAGGTTGATATAAAAAGGAGTTGAAAAAAATAAAATAAATAAGTA
>CANYCX013058205.1:0-11619 GCA_948193385.1 Breynia disticha f. nivosa | reverse complement strand
TAAAATTACGATTTACAAAACTGAAACAATGTTTGTGATTTAGAAGAATTAATTCAAACTGTAATCAATAAGGATAAATTGATTAGATTTGGGAATTTGAATTGAGAGAGATTTTAGGAGTGGAGATTTTGAATTGAGAGAGATTTAGGAGTAGAAATCATGGGCTGATTTTCAGTTAATTAAGGGATGACTATTTTTTAAATATAGTATGCTTAGGTTGCCATTTTTACAATTTGCAAAATTAATGACTATTTTCTCAATATGCAAACCTTAAGTGTAAGGTTTGTTAAATTTTCCACATGCAAAACTACTACATATCAGATTAATTTATTAATTGAAAAGGGTTAAGTAGATAAACTTTTTTTGATGACATTTGTCATTGAGAAAATTATCTATAAAGTGATTTGAGCCTATTGTACTTTCCATGGTGGAAAAATGAATAAATTTATTGATTTATCAAAATATTAATAATTTTATGATAGAAGCAAAATGGAATTTGTCTTCAACACTACATAGTATTGCAAAAGAAATAAGAAATGTCGAAATAAAATTCATGAATAAAATTTTAAGTTTTATAAATTCTCTTTTGAAAATTTATACTCTTTTTATGTCAATTCAGTGATACAACAATATTATTTTCGTGTTTTAAAATAAATGATATTGTCCATTATTTTATTTTTTTATTATTTATTTAATATCATTTATTATAATTAATTCAACTAATTAGTAACTTTTTTTTTCTGATTAAATAGACTGAAAATAAAAAAATATCATGTGAAATTACAAGGGTAATGTTTGAAGGAAGAGAATGAATGGGAGGAATTTTAGGTTTCTTCACATGGAAGTTACGAGTAAATAAGAAAAGCAGGCATGCATGGTTGAAAGGCAAGGAAGGGTGTTTGTCCATTTAAATTTGAATCACAATGCATTGTATCCACTCAATTATTATATTTCTCTTTCTTTCGTCAAACCACACACATGCTTTGCTACCATCCGCATGCAAATAAAACATTAGCTATATATTTTTTGATAATTACATTAATGATAAAATTAAGTAAATAATATTTATTATTATAATTAATGACATTGCATGTATTTACTAATATATGAATAAAAATGAATTATTAAATTAATTTATAATTACAATAGTGAATCAAATTGAATTGCCCTAACAAATGGTTTTTAAAGAATTGAATCTTAATTATAAAAGGTATTTAAAATTTTATACGAATAAATGAATAAAAATTAATTACTAAATTTTAAGCCGATATTTTATTGATTATTATACTATTTTACTTAAATATATTAAAAGAACTGTTAAATTAAATTTATATTAAAAATATAAAACTAATAAAAATAATATTAAAATAAATTATTAAATATTATATTAATAATATAAAATAACATATAACATAAAAAATAATTTTTATTAAGCTATATATATTTTGAGACGGAAGGAGTATGCTTATTTCGAATTATAGTTAAAACAACCAAAACAGTCTTTTTGGTTGGCATTTAACATGTGTTTTTTTAAGTATTAATAAAAGAAAATTGTTTAAGAGAGAGGAGTTGGGAGGGGAGGGGAAATCCAAAACTAATTCCCAAAAAAATAAAGAAGCTAATTTTGTAAAGGTGTATTTATTAACCTTTGTGATACTTAAGGTTAGATGAAAAATATTTACTTTAGAATTTTAAATCTTTTTAAGTTGTTTGTTAAAATCTGTAACTGATTGCATATCTTGTTTTTGTAAGATATGATTATCTTGATACTAAGTCAAGATAAACATTCTATAATAGTTATATTATATGAAATTCTTGTTTTTTTCCGTCTCTCAATCCCAACAAAATTAACAAAAATTTATAAAATAATTTTAGAATACGTTCTAATTTTATTTTAAATATTTTTTATCTTGATCTAAAATTACTTCATTTCTATCTTATAAGCATCATTTTAAAAAACATTTTCTAAGTATAAAAGAGGTAAGAAAGGACGACATTAGTATTGCATGATAGTGGTTTAAAATAGGGACGGCAATTTGTACTCTACCCAATGGATATCAGTCCGACTCGTATCCAGTTTATGCAGATATTATCTGTTTTAACTAGAGATGAGTATGGGCATGAGTATTACTCGCATTTTAATATGCGGATATGAGTAAGATATGAATATAACTTTATCCTACCCAAACCCATACTCATACCCATTGGACATTATCTATACTCACGTCCATTACCCGTACCCATACTCATGTCTCAACCTAATACCTATGTAATATCTTTCTCATATTTCATGTACACACCTCACTTATTCAAATCACCCTCACTCATAGAGGCTATCTTCCGACATCATTCTCCATAATCTCCTCCTTAACCGACTGAGGTCAATTTTTTCTTTCTTTTCTATTTTAATTTTATTGAATTTCAAATGTAAGTTAAAGAGAGAATGGTTGTTGAAAATTTTTTTCATATTCTTTTTTTTTTGACAATATTTTGAAATACTATAAATTTTATAGAAATCTTTTATTCAAATAATATTTGAATTAAAATTATAATATTTATAATTTGTTATATTAATGTAATTTTACATGTTAACTTAGGTACTTATTAAGTTATATATTAAATTAGAAGTATGATATTTTTACTTAATTAATTGAATTTATACAATGGATAAATGGATATCCAATGAATAAGTGAATACTCAATGGATAAGTTATGAGTAACAATCTTATCCATCCACAGAGTATGAATTATATGTATAAATATAAATAGTGATATATTCTACTCATATCTTACTCATTGTCATCCCTAGTTTAAAACAAAGCATGGATTATGTTTAAAAGCCAAATTAGGAATAGTTTGAGAATGACTAATCCTCATTTAATTGACAAACTCATTGGTCCCTACATAAAGGCAAAACGTGCATGTTCAAAAGAAAATAATTAAGTTCATAAAAAGTTGATGGTTTCGTCCAAAAGCATGACTTTGTGACCCAATTACATTACATACCAAAAACATGCATTATTAGCTAACTCTGTTAATTACCCGACCTTTTCCTTCTCACTTTCCTGCTTTGAACTTCCCTTCCTTTTTATTTCGGCTTGTCGTTGAACCTTATTTTGTTCATGCATCAACTACTCTTTTATTTTAAAGCCAACAGCATTTACAAAATTATAAATAATAATTTATTATTTATCAATTTTTTTTGATGAGATCTAATATATGCAAAAATCATGCTTATTTTGACAAATTTTTTAAGCAGAAAATAATATTTTGAATAGTTTTACTATGATTTTATCTTCTAAAATTTGAGAAATTTTTAGAAAACTTGTATGATAAACAGAGTGTAAATAGGATGGAAAGAAGTTAGTTAAAATTGACCAAACAAGAATATTACAAAAAGGCATAAAGACTTAAGCGACCAATGGATTGTTGTGGAGTAAGAATAAATTTAATAATGAAAGCAAGTGATGGTTTTTTTACTGTTTTATTTTTGGTGTCGGCAAAGAATAGTAATAATTAATGGGTGGTTTTGGTAACATTTTAACTAAACCACCTGGCACAAAGCACAACGTAACTACAATTGTTTTGATAAAATATTTTATTTGGAGCTAAACTAAATCAAAGTATTCACCAAGACCAAGGAGAGGAGAAGAGATGGGTTGTTACTCCATCCACATCCATGATATGTGTTTTTCATTTATTATTGTTTAAGCAGTGTTTGTTAAAATAATACCGATAAGATAGAGATAAAATAATTGTGAATTAAGATATAAAATGTTTAAAATAAAATTAAAATTTATTTTAAAAATATTTTTTAATTGTTTGTTAATTTTATTAGATTGGAACATTAAGAAAAATAAAAGATAAAACATCTTGTTAGAATGAAAATTATTGTGGAGAGCTTATCTTAATTTTGTGTCAAGATAGTCATGTTTTACTTTTACAAGATATACAATCGCTTAGAGATTTGAATAAACATGCTGAAAAGATTTAAAATTCTCAAATAGATACTTCACATTTCATCTCAAATATCCTATATGTTAAAAATACCCCATTGTAGGCTACGCTATTTGTTGCCGACCAAATTGGATCCTCTGAATATATGTCGATGTACTAGTGAATTTTAATATAATGACTTTTTTTTATCTATAATTCTTATTGTTTTATTGAATTTTATAATTTATATAAAATTAAATTAAATTTTATTGAATAAATTAAAAACGTCAATTTATTTTTACTGTATTTATCAGTTTAAAGTTGTCCGCAAAGACAAAATAAACCATCAAACCCAACGAGCAATTATAATTGAAGCCATAAAAATTTGACAAATATAAAAGTTGGAACAATACCTGAAAATATTGAGGGTGAATTATATATATATAAAGAAAACAAGTTTAGAGAGTTATGTGCATGTAATAGGCCAAAACTCATTTATAACATGATTTAACAATTTGATCATTAGTGAGTTATTTTTTTCTCTTGAAAGATGTTTAATTCATTTAAGTTCATAAACCATCAAAACAAATACTCTTTCAGTTCCATTCTATGTGATACAAAAGTATCATTTTGATGCCCTAAAATAAATGATATTCTCAAATATTTTACACTATTTTACCTAAACTAACCTTCATTTATTTCTCTTTTGATCAATTATAAATAAATAATAAATGTTTTTACTCTTAAGTCAAACAATGAAAATGGTTAAATAAGAAAACACGACAATAACCAATGCAAACGAAAAATTTGGTTTCAAACAAAAAATCTCACATAGGACAAAATGAGTAATTTATTTCCTTGCTTTTGATGGATTTACTTCCTTTTCATTTAATGACCCCAATAATTCATTTAAGGGATAACAACTCTTTTGTTCTTCATACTCAAGGATAAATTTTATTAGAGTCCTTGACGCTTGACGATTTCTCTCTAACAATGCTTGAACGTTAGTATTCACTAAATCAACCCCTGCTGCTTAGAGACTTGAAGTCTTGGAAATAACAATCCTCAGAACCTCCGGTCGAATAAATCAATCTTGTTTGAACGATTTGATTAAAAATAAATAAACAAATAAACGTTGTGTTATCAGAAATTATAGGATTAATCGATGATAAGATGAAGAAATGGATGTGCTTTACTTTTAGTTGTTTAACTAACAAAAGATTTAAGAGTTGGTTAATAACTAAAATATGGAAATATCGTTAAATACATAAAGAAATCTTCTTAGTAACTCAAATCCTTCAAGTGAGTACTAAGCTTTAATTATAACTAAGCATATATAGTTGTTCCAAAAAGTTGGTTAATAACTAAAATTCTTACCATTTTCGTAATCGACAGATTTCTAAGAGACCGATATTCTTAGTAAAGCTAGCCAATAATTTTAAGTATTAGATAAGCTTTAACTTGTCAAGAAAAATATTTAAATTTTACAAAAAAATATAATGTAGAAAGAAAAAAAAATTGGATACTTTGTTCTCTTAAAATTTTTGGCCATCTTTCAACATGAATAAAATCAAAGAGGAAATAAAATCATATATCCATGAATGAGTTAGCAAATTAATGAATTAAATTATCACTATATTTTAAAATTTAATATATGGTGATATTTTCATTTAGGTATTTCTTGCAAGTTAATTTTCAAATTTTCAATATTATTTTCGTTCCATTTTAAATGAGATTTTTATTTAAATTAATTTTGTTTATTTGTATTGGTTATATTTATTTTTTTTGTGTTTTACCCTTCATTAAAAGTTGTTGATTAATTATTATAATTAACTATAATACTAAATACATGAAGGGTATTTTTTTAAAAATAAATGTGTAAAAAATGAAAATTTTTATTTGTTTTTTGAACACTAAAATGGCACTTTTATATCATACTCTCTTTGCCCAAAAAGACTGTGATTTTTCTTTTTACTATAAATATTAAGAAAAGTGAAATAGTTGCTGATTTGTCTTTAAATATAATAATATATTTGAAGTATAATTGCATGAAAATTAAATAAAAGTCATTAAAAGAAAAAATTATTATGAGTGTATTTTAAAAAAAATTGAATAAAAAAATAATGATTGACAATTATTTTAAAACATCTAAAATGCTATTTTTTGACCTTTTTTTTATGTTTTTATTATACTTAGAAGTAATACCTAAACTTTTGTAGGATTAAGATAAATTAATTACAAGTAACTAGACGTTTTGAATTCCCAGTTAGGTTTCAATCTTCATTCGACTCAAAGTTAGTTCATAACTAAAAGTTGTCAATTTTCTTGTGCAATAATAACAATATTGCAATAATATATAAAAACATCAAGATTTGAACAACATATTTGTCGAAATATTGGTAGGTAAAAGATATAGACATATCGATCTTGGTAGATTTATATATCAATGTCCCAACTGAAAAGTAATGTTCAAAACTTTATTTGTTTTTATTAGTTCACTTTCATAGGTCAAATTAAATAGACGTGGAAATATGGATTGACGGCTTGGATTTGTGTAAGGTCAATATGACCAATTAATATGATTAATCCATATCCGAACTCGATTAGTTTAATGAAACTTGAACTCAAATCGTTCAATAGACGAGTTGATAGGTTGATTCTTTAACTGATACGATTAGATATATTTATTATGAGTTATGAATTTGAGTTGTTTCATTAATAGGAATTACCTCACTTATTTATATGCATTAAAACAAGTTAAATGTGTTAAAATTAGCCTCTTTAACATTTTTTGCCTCAAGACTCTTGAACCTATTTTTTTCTTAAACATGTGGTCTTATTTAATATTTTTCACATTTTTAAATTAAATTTTTGTATATATTTAATTATTTCTTTTAAAATTATTACTCCATTTTTTCCTTTAAGTTTGTTAATTTAGAATTAAACTCTTGTTCCTTGAAGATTATTAATCTAACTTTTTTTTATCAATATTTACCTTAAATACCCTCAATTAATTCTCTTGCTTCATTATTTTTTAGAACATGTTTTATTTAGAAGAGTAAATAAGTTATTTTATACTCTATTTATTATCTTCCTTAATTTGTGTGAAAAACTAAAATTGACAAAATTTAAGGAACAAATAGAGCAAAATTTTTAACGGTTGTAATGAGTTGAATTTAGGCTGTGTCAAGTTTACCTGTTTAATCAAATTTTTAACGAGCCATAAATGAGTCAATTCATTTATAATCCAAACTCATTTACACCATACACAAATCCCTATAATTTTGTATGGAGTCAGATCGGATCAATTTTTTACAGATCTAAAATTAAAGGGATAATTATAGAAATAATATGTTTTTAATATTAATATACAATCTTAACATTTAATTTCTAATTTAACACTTTTTTTAAAATAGTCTTTTATGTTTTTATAAAAAAACCCACTTGCGACCTCAATAACTTTCATAATTGCTAAAAATAAAATTTATTTAATGTATTATATATCCATATAAAAAGCTAAAATTAAACCATCGACTGGTTTTAATAATCTTTGAGTTTAACTTTACTATCACTGAACAAAAATATCTTATTAAGTAACTAAAAAACAATTCTTTTCATTAATTTGGATTCAAATATATTGATGCTAATATCTTGATACTAATTTTTTCCCTATAACAATGTTGATTATCATTTATTTAGATCATTATTAAGTCTTTTAAAAATTATAATATTTAATGGACATTTAAAATTTCTAAAGTCAAATAAAGTCACATAATCACATACCTAAAGATTTATAGATGGAACGTAATATCGCCTTTTCACTGAATCAATATTTATGAAAAGTCACTGGTATCATTTTTTGCCTAACTTATTTAATGGGTTAAAGTTTCAATTTTGATGAATTTAAGTATTTACTAGTGTATGTCATCAAAGTTATTAGAACTAAATTAAAAAAAAGGTAAATTTGAACGTAAATTAAAAAAAAATGACTATTTTAACGTAAATTTGAAGTACCTCAACCTTGCAGGATGTATCAGAATAATATTTTCTTCGTTTTAAAAAGATTATTATAAATTAATATTTTATATATTTTATAATAATTGTCAATTATTAATATTTATTAATTTTTTTAATATTTTTTAGAATACTCTTATAATAGTTATCTATTTTAATGATTTTTACTTAATTCTCATGTAATTATTATATTTTAAATATACTATTTTTAATATTATTAATTAGAAACATCATTTTTTAAATATATATTATAATAAAAATAACAATATTTTTAAAACGGAAAGAGAAGATATATTTCTTTTTATTTTTCAATAAATGTATTGTATAGATACATCAATTATATTTGATCGATGTTCATCTAGCAATCGATTTTGCCGGTTTCTTGACTCTTGTTCAATTCACTTTCATTTCCAAGAATGACATTACCTACTCTATCTTGTTATATATATATATTCTAATAAAATGACTGAAAGCATCATTTCACCCACAAAACATTTACATAAAATATAGATTGGAGATCATAACGAGAAAATGTACATTTTCCTATAAGCCAAAAAAAGGGACTCTTAGCACGAGAATCACTAATATCTAAACTGATAATTTCCTAAACTCTATATGGTTCAAAGTTCCATCTTAAAACAACATCTTGGTATTATAAAAAAGTTCCTTTTGTGTCATCTTGGTAGAATAAATAAGAAAAAGGGGTCTCAATAATGTCGGCTAATTATTCTCGTAGATATATAAACCAAAGTGAAGTCATTATCATGGTAGTTAGTATGAGAGTTGTGGTATCAAATTGTGATACGATGTCCCCATATGGAATATAAATCAATTGATTGATAAGCCTTGAAATGCATGGCCATGCCCTAAAACTTTATCCATCGTTGAAAACAAAAAACCAACTCTTTATTGAAAGAAATAAGAGAGATGTGTTGGATTGATTTAAATTTGTGGACCATATGATTAAGCTCGAACGTGAGAAAAACCTAAATTCATGATTCGGTGAAAAGGCTTTGTCGGGTCAGGAAAAAAAATGGTGAAGGATGTCAACATTAACCTCTTATCACTTTCCAGTCGAAATTGAATGGAATTTTGACACATTCATGCATCTTTTTGGATCATGAAAGGAAGATTGATGGATGGATTTTTGCTTTATATGGCTGAAATAATTAATTGGAGGCTCAATGATTTGTATATCACAGTTAAGAGAAATTATATACTCAATTGGATTTAATAAATCTACCTGCTTATATTTATAATTCATGGATAGTAGTAGTTGTTGTTGTTAAACAACAATAAAGAACAATTGTTATGTTTTGATGACAATCAGAAAACGAAATCATGATTTGAGAGTTTGTTAATCAAATGAGGCAATTGTAAATCTAGTAGATTAACAATAGACTTTGTCAAACGTACCTACATGAGAAGAGTAGATGTTTATTTATAAATAGTTGATGATAATATGTAAACATGATTTTAGTTATTTTAAAGCATCATTTGGTTTTCTTTTGAATTTCAACTTTGAACATACTTTATATTTTGGGTAGTTACACATATAACACTATTCAAAATCTATTTATTAAAATGTCATTAATTTTTTTTAATGTACTAAAATGACATAATTTTCATTCAATTCAACTAAAATGACATCTTTTCATTTTAAAATTGAGATGCTATCTAGGGATATGTTAATTGCCAACATCAATTTTACATTCAAATTAATTTTCTAATTTAAAACCACAATTAAGGTGACCCAAGATTTCAAATTAAACATAATCAAAATTGAATTTTAAAAAAACAACATTATATACGGTTGAACCTCATTAGACAACAACAAACCTATTTCGCAGAAACCAGAAATCATTCACCATTAAAGAAACAAAAATAGGACATTGAAAAAGAAGAAAAATCTTTGCTTACTTTTATCATCCAAACATATTGCAGATTTGTGAGACAACATACCATCATAAATATTTTTTTAGGATCATTAATGGTATGGATAACATCGAGGTAACACCTGCAACATTCAGGAACAAAAATAGAGGTACATTATTTAAATTGTATCTTTAAGAACTTTTAATGCAAAAATGATAAGTCGAACAAAATGAAAAACGAATGTGTCCTTGTTTTTTATGGTGTTTGAATTGAGTTGAATACAGAACTATGTTTTCGCTTACCGAAATCTAAAAATTAAGATTGTTAAAGCTGAATTTTATTCGAGTAGCGTGATATATAAAAAGGACACATTTAGACTCATTTTTGCATCTTACATTTCAATTTTTTATAAAAAATATTTAATTACTACTACATAACTTTTCATTTCTAAAATAATTTTAAAAAAGAATGTTGAACACAAAAGGATACATTATATGTATATACATAATTTAAAAAAATAATTTTTAATTATAAATTTCTTATAAAATAAAAAGTGAATAAGAACACATAGAGACACATTTTTCAGGGTTAATAATACTAAGTAAATGTTTTGTTTAATTATTTCATTTAAAAAATTATAGATTTATGTGAAAGTATACAAATAGACACATTTTTTAGGATAATTGACGGAATGGATGACGTCGAGGTATTGGTACAATATGACACTATTCAGACACATTTTGTTATGATTAATAAAATAGGATACAAATAGACTACAATTTTGAAGAAAGAGACGAATGTGAGAATTAGGATTTAGCAAATTTCATCGACGCATCTAATAGTGAGAAAGACAACTCTAAAGAAAATAAAATGAATGAGCAATATACATTAGTTATAAGAAAGAACGAAAAGAATATACAATAGAGCTCACACAAGACTCATCTGGAAATGAAGAAAGTTCATTGGAAAATTTCTTCAGCAAATGATGACATTTTAATTTAACATTTATTAAAATTGATAATTATTTTTTATTGACATATATGAAATTTTTTTTAAAATCTATAACTGATTTTAAAAATTAAGAGGTGTCCTATTTATATAAGTTAATGTTAATTTAGCACTTTTTTTAGTGATTTACACTAAATCTCCTTAATTATAGAGATAATGAGATATTATCATATTTTATTATCAGTTGTAATTATCATAAAAAATAATAAATTAATCAAAAATTTTGTTATAAGATTGAAAAGTCTTTTAGTAATTCTAATTTAGCCTATCACATGTTTCTAGAATCTTATTTCACATAAAATCAAGAATAAAAATTATACAAAATTTAAAAGAAATCTGAAATACAAGAAATGTGTCTTGCACACATTTAGGCTCATTTTGTAAAAATATTTATGTCTCTTTATTTTAATTGTGTTTTAATCTGTGACGCTCAAATTCAATTCCTATTTATTTTCATTAACTTAAAAACATGAATATATTTTTTTTGTAAAGGAAAGAAGACTCATTGTGGAACTCATTTTTAAATACCTGTTTTCCCGATAAACAATATAATTTATAGAAATGATATAAAATCAAGTCTAAAAACAGAGGAGAGAGAAAATAAAAGATATATACACGCTGTATAAATCAAAACACCGGCCCAAATCTGTTTTTCATTCGTAAAATAAAGTAGTAGCGGAAGCAAATAAGTTTCAAAACATTTAAACTAAAAATCTCCGTGTATATACAAATTCAAAATAACAAAAATGACAACGCTGAAGACTCTGATCAACGCTGAAGTCCAGT